>JABVXU010000315.1:0-65983 GCA_013365365.1 Cruorifilaria tuberocauda
AAATAAAAGTTTCCGTTTCCAAATAATTATAATTAATTAAATCTGATTGATTTTCTTTGATCTTTATTACTAAAAGACATATTTCAAAAAGATATATTTCATTTAAAAGATATATTTCAAAAAGATATATTTCATTTGTTTAAATTTCATTGTTATGAATTATGTCTGAATTAATAACTTCAATATAATAGTTTTCTTTTTGCTGTAAATTTTCAAACATGGACAAGTATTTAATTAAAAAATTATCTAGCAGGAATGAGATCTGTTAAGAGATGATATATAGATCATATCGAGAATTCGGACATCATGGAGATATGAACTTGAAATTCGAAATTTCGTTTATTATTGTTTGAATTTTATTATCCATTCATAACATAATCTATGAATTTAGTAAATTGTTTACTTTCCCTATCTCTCTCTCTCTCTCTTTCTACTTTTGTTTATGTTCATTCATTCACTCATTTGTACAACTAATGGGAGAGCTAAAATACTCACAAAATTCTTTAACAAATCTAAATGAGCCCATAAGTGTGATTGGGGGAATAAACTATCACATTTGTCGGTTTTCCGGACATCAAAGTTTCCGTTTCCAAATAATTATAATTAATTAAATCTGATTGATTTTCTTTGATCCTTATTACTAAAATTTAATTCTTATTCCAATGTTCCCGTCATTTTTTGAGTAAAACAGATTAAATTCCAACGTTTTTGTCCTGAAAATAAATTTATTGATTTTTTAAAAAGTTTCTTGTTCAAAACTTTCTTTAAATATTTGGACAAAATGAGATAGACGAACGATTATAATTCTACGATTACTACTTTTCATCATTATCAAGAAAAGTTTAACAATTAAATTTTAATGTGCTGTATCCTAATTCTTCTTAATTAACGATTGATCAATTAATGAGGAAGAGATAGAGAGATAGAGAGATAGAGAGATAGAGAGAGAGAGAGAAAGAGAGAGAGAGAGAGAGAGAGGGAGAGGTAGAGAGAGAAAAGAGAGAGTGGAAATATTAACAGTTGTTAATTGAATTCTTTAAGATGAAAATTGCTTTATATTGATTATTTCCATCATTCTGCGTAGAACTAAGTGATCAAATACTCAATACGAATAGACGGATAGTCAAATCAAACGATGAATATTTCGATTAGAGAAAAAACTCAAAAAGATAAATTTTGAATCAATAATTCGATTTTGAGTATTATTACTCTGATCGTTAGCTTATTCGTCTATTTGCACATTAACACTTGTTATCAGCTGTTAAGGACAAACAGCTTTGCGCAGAACGTGTCAGCATCGATCAAAAGAAACAAGCGATCGATCAGACTGGTCGATCAGTGGCCATAGGTCATTTGTGAATATTTGTTACTTTCTCTTTCGACAGGAAATTTCAGTTAATTATTTTCGAGAAAGCTATACTGCCATGTGCTTCACTGAAAGTTCCTTACATCTCACGTCACTGTACAGTTGTTAACGATAAATCTAAAAAACCTTAACAGTTTCATCTATACAGTATCATTAATAGAAAGAATAAATGTTTGAGACTTCATCACTAAGTTAAATTATTTATAGGCGCAAAATAAAAATTACTGTAAATTTCTGCTAAATAGTTGAATTGAAACATAAAGGAGAATAAGCTAATTAAGAAAAAGCATCAAAAATGGAATTATTTGATAATTTGAATGAGATATTATATGAATGGAAGGAATTCTTTCAATTATTTTTGTGCATATTTTATGAATAGAATGAAATTAAAAAGCATCGATTTAATTGAACGATCATTTGATCATAGTTGTTTACTACTCAGAAGAAAAAAACAATTTCTACTGGTTTTTCTCTCCCTCTCTCTGTCCCTCTTTCTCTCTCTCTCTCTTTCTCCCTGTTTTCCCAGTTTTTCCATCGTTTTTTACTGAATGACATCTGTCCAGATTTGTCATCATCAATGTCAGCAGTCATTATATCCATTATTATGTCTGTTATTAAATTTAAATATAAAGAAAAAATTTTTTTGCATGCGTTGCTGAGCAGTGAAAGGTGAAATGATTTGTTAGGTAAGGTAATATTTTATGATTTTATACAACTTCTTTTTGCTTTATCAACGAAGAGAAGTAAATGTGAGGAGGAATTAATGAAACGTGAAGTAATTAATGATAATGAAATAACGGAACAGGTATAAGTGATAGTTTTTAGTACATTTCATAAAAGTATTTCCTTTTTTCAGTTCTCAAATTCTCTTTATATTCTTCTCATATCTTTCAAAAATTTCGATATTCATTTAAATTCATTTAATAACTTTTATGATTTTTACTTCCTTTGATGCATCCTCCGTCATATTATTATAATTCCGATAACTGACATACGTAAAGACTCTATAATGTTCTATAATTTCCAATTTAAATCCATCACTTATCAAAATTGCGTAGTTATCAGTAAAACATAAATTTGTATGAGTGATACAATAACATAGACGAAAAGCTTAACTGATATGATTATTTTACGTAATAAAAACATGCATACTTTCCGATTATCATGGAGATGATTTCCGACCATAATTAAAATAAAATTCTCTATTTTTCCATCTGATAAAAAAGAAGAGAGAAAACCTGATTTGAAAATTTTAATTTAACAATTATAGGTTGGCGTAGCCCAAGCGATTTACGATAACCAAGCCGAATGGCCTGACGAATTAGCATTTGAGCGAGGCGAAATTTTACGCGTTCTGAACGAACGACCTTGTAAGTTTCTTTTTTTTTTCAACTTTTCCTTTGCGAAAATTTTCACTGACAATGTCTATTTTGTTATCATTATTATTATCATCATCATCATCGTTGTAATTTCCTTATTAATGGTATGATTATTATTATCATCATCGCTATTATTATCTATTATTAATTACTTTTGAATTGGCTTAATAACTTAGTGAATTTAATAACTCATACTCAAAGATCGTTATGAATTATTTTGATAATAATATTATTTTTATCATCATTTTCTAGCGAATTATACGTTATTTGTTCCCACATGAAAATATTAATTAATTAGTGCCAATTAAGATATCTGAATTCAATTTATTCTGATAATTCATTTAAATGTCGTTTTTGTTTCATTTATTGTTTCAAAATGGTTCAATATACCTGCAATTTTTACTTAAAATTAAAAGACAAATTGAGGAATTTGCAATTTGTTGATAGAATATTATTATAACTTCGAAATAAACGGAATTTATCAATATTAACTTTAAATAGAGAAAATGAATATAGAACGACGAAATATAAAAAGTTTAATTTTTACTGAAGAACTTAATTTTGCTTTGCATACAAAAGAAAAATAGATGGAAGAAAAAATATTCCGAAAGAAACAAGTTTCAATCTGTTCAAAATTCTTCATAATCTTGTAAAATATGGTACAACAAAACGAATTAAATTAATATCAAATAATTTTATGGGAACTAGAAGTGAAATTGATCAATGATGTCATGATATAATAAAATAAGTGTGATGACCTTAGATGTAGGAGAGTGAGTAAAAGTAAAAGTACGATAAAATTTCCTCATTCTTTAATTACTTTTTTCATTCTAATATAAGAAATTTCAGTTTGATAAGTTAACATTTCGTCGCAACAGTAAGCGTTTATACAAATAATTTGTAAAATTTATATTAAAAGAACTTTTCAAAGGATATTTTAGGAAGAGCAATAAATATTTATGCTACTTGTCTGACCAAAATTATTTCACAGATTGCTTCCTTTTCTTATTTTTTTCTTTTCCGCATTTTAAAAAGTTCAATTAAAGCTGAAAAAAAGAAATGGGAATTACATATCAAAAGCGGTTCCTTTATTTTACCTTTTTTCTATTTGAAAATTGAATTATTTAAAAAAGCATTCTTCTCATAAAATTTGATGTGCACATCTATGATTTCGGATGCTTGTTACGTTTTTAGCTTTTTCTAATTTTTGCTAACAATGCAAAAATGTCTTGCAATTTTTCAATTGTTAAATTTCAACATTTATATTGAGAAAATGAAAAAATTCTCACATTTCATTTGTTGAAACAAAAGAAATATACTTTTTTCTTTCTTACTACCTATAGAATATAAGTATAGTAAAATTTCGAACATAGTAATAAATGTAATTAAAATAAATAGGCGAATAATTAACGAAAGGAAATAATAACTGAAATAAATAGAAAAGTAATTAAGAAGCAAATAAGTATGCTTACTTACAGTATCTGAAAAGATTTTCGATAGCAATCTATTTGATTTTTGCTTATAAAAATTTGTAGAAATTCTTGTCAATCAATAAAGAAAAAACTATTAATCAAATATTAGTAAATTTTGAGGTTATAAAATTCGAAAAAAAAGTAAATTTCACATCAATAAAGCTTTTAATTTTTTTAGCCCAAAATTGATTGCATTGTGATTTTGGTTGTAGAAAATAATAAAATTCTTATTTCTTTCTTCAAATATTTCATTGGACAAAGTTTAATTAAACTAGAAAAATTGTTTCTATCATAAATTAATCATTTTCTTCTTTTACATTTATTTTCGACTTATTCTTACTGCAATTATTTCCTTAGTAGAATAATTCTGAATCAAATTACTTTGTTATTCAAATATAACCAAGGAGGAAAATGTTTTTAACATCACACGCTTTCCGTGTCAATAAGAAAATTATTTAGGTGAAAAATTAATTTTTATACATGTTCTTTAGCCTAATTTGAGCATTAGCTTTACTCATAATTGACCTTCTGATCTTTACCGTATCCACTAGAGGAAAAGTATTACTTCGAAGATTGCTTCTTTGTTAATAGAAGCGTCGATCACGTTACTTAAATTGATCTGTGTAACAGAGACGCGTAAAGCAACAGATTGGAAACTTAAAGATGAAGCCTAGATAAAACAGCTTTAATTGCTTCGGACTAAGAACTTTTAGCATAAAAATATCATATATATGGTTACAAAAAATAACAATTATATTATTGAATATAAGTTTCGGAAACTGTTATCGTAAAATAATTGCCTAAAATATTGAGGGAGAGTCGCATCTATCGCACACTATCAGAAATGACGCAAAATAATTTCCAGTATAAGAATTATATTAAATTCAGAATTGCATATTATATGATCCTAATGTCATAGCCCTATATGTCCTAATTTTATCCATGATTATCTTAAGTGTAAAAATTGTAAGTATAGTTTAAAAATTCTAATTACTCTAATTAGAATATCAGAATTAATTTTCAATTTTTTATTTTTTAAATTTATATTTTCCAAAAATTTTTTTATTTTCTTATGATAATAATTGGAATTTCCAAAAATCTTGCAAATTTGTCAAAAGTACAATTAACTTTTCAGTGAGGTGATACGAGGGAAAGGTATTTAAAAATAACATATAAAAAGTATTAAAAATAATATTACCGCAATTTTCGGAATGTATGTGATAAACTAAATGATAGAATCATTCCGATCATTCTTTTATTCTGTTGCTGATAAGATAACTTTCTTTAAAAGTAATGTCGAATTGAAAAATGAAACCGTAGCAGGCGTGTTTTTTAACAAAGCTTCATTTGATATAATCTTTAATGGTTCCATTTAAAATTTTAACTTAATTTATCTTTACTGCTTACATTTCAAATAAATGAAGAAAGGTCTCTTGGCTAGCTTTCTAAATATGTCTTGATGTATTTTAGGTGCGAATAACGGAGTAGGAATTAATACAGGCTGGTGGTGTTGTATTAACAAAAACGGTAGACGTGGTATTGTACCGGCGAATCGTCTCCGGATGATTCATCGATTCGATCAGAATAGTTCACCTCAGGTAAGTGCAAAGAAAATATTACATCATCAAATTGATTTAATTTCATATTTGTCGTTTTTTCTCTTCTCCTTTTGACATATAAAGGAATTTCATTTAATTTCAGTTTAATTTTGATTCTCGTTATATTTCTCTCCTGAAATTAAATTTAATTAGAAAACTTCCCACAACTAACGAAGAGAACAGTAAATCCAAATCCCATTTCAAATTTGCGTTGAAATTGAAGCTTTAATCGATGTACTTTGTATTATGGGCTTGAAACAAGGATTATTTCCTCAATTCACAAAAGATATTTGAATATTGTTTTTGATTATGCATTTTTTGAGATTCTTAAATAGATTTCAATGCTTGAATCCTAAAATGCCAAAAAAATTATTTCCAATTTTATTTTTTATTTGCCGTCATGTGATGTATATTTTAAATTTATGTCATGCATATTTATACCAAGCAAATGCATGGTAGGTATATTCTGTGATAAGAAATGGTAAAGAATAGGAATATTATTTTTAAAGAAAGGAACAAAACGAGGCTTATCACTTAATTATAAATTTTCTCCTTCTTCGCTCATATATTTTAATATGAGACAAAGTTTGAACTATCAAATAAAACATTTTAGCATCACAGCTGTATACTAATTTGAGTTACACTCCTTCGTAGCATTTTAAAAGTCATTTTTATTGATGATATTTAATTGGTGATAATTAATGAATGCTAACTAGTTCAATTGATTTCTTTTATCATTAAAAATTTTCAGTAGCTCTCTCTCTCTGACATCTGAAAAGGATAGTTATGTCAGAATTTCACATTTTCAATATTTTCTTATTTTGAATATATTTTAATATTCTTTTCCTCATTTTTGAGATGGAAGAAATTTTATAAGCTTATGCAATACATATAAGTTTATTAAAAGATTGAAATTTATCTAATACATATAAATTTATTAAACATTCTCTTAAATCTCATTTCTCAAATTTACAGATCATTTAGAGAAAGCTTCGATGAATTGGATAAATTTCAATCTCTCCTAAATTAATCTACCCTAAATTCCTATTCACATTTATTCTGTGTCTGTGTGTCTATGTGTAATATATATATATGATACAAGTACCACTTTGGTTCTAAAACTTGTTTACTAAAGTAGTTTTGCTTATAGCTTCTAATATCGATCCACCTTTTCGCCTTCTTCTAATTATATAAATATTCCACTGATCCATACTTTTATCCTTAAAATATATGCAAACTATACGCAAAAATTTCATATTATATAGATTTTATAAAGGTTTTTTGAATTTTGCTTCAAAAAGTTTAAAAGTTAAAAGACATCTTATGCTTTAATTTTGTACGTACTAATTGCAGCGTTGAAGACTCAATTTTCCTCAAATTACATCCATCATTGATTTCCACGCAGCTTTCTTTTCCGTTTTTCTTAATGCATACTTTAGAAAGATGTGGAAAAAATTTCTCAAAATCTCAAAGTAAATAAGAAGTAAAAGTGAAACGCAAGTGAGGTAGATGATTTCCTGTATATTAAACAATACTAACATTTATACAATCACGTTTTTGTTACAACGAAAATATCATACTAAAATCTATTTTTGCACACATTCTTCCTGTCAGCTAAGTTTGGTGTGAGTTGAAATAAGTTTTTGCGTCATTAGCTTTACAGAGACTTTTTGTGCCATTAACTTATCAAATAACTTTTGCGTCATTCGCCGTATCATATTTTATGATAAAAAAAAGAAGGAAAGGAGAACAGTAATTAATTGATGGGAAAAGATGAATCAACGAGAAACATTCCTCCTTCGATCAATCATTTCACTTCGCTTCCTTTCTTTTATTTATTTATTTTTTACTATTTTAAACCTCTTCACTTCATTTTCATCACTTTTTATCAAGATATTTAACTGATAATACCTGTCTACGTGTCTACGTGATTATCATGATTTCTTCTGATCAATTCATTCTCTCTCGATAGGTTTAAAAAAAATGAAAACGGAAGTTCACAATTAATTTTTCAATTTCATTTCCATCATTCTTTGTTTTATGGAGAAAATGATAACAGTCAATGAGATAAACAATGGAATTTTAATGAAAACATTTCTGTTACTTCTGAATATTTATCAATGATTTCTAATTCTTTTTTAAAAAGAAATTTTGTTTATTTTTCCTTTTTCTTCTTTTGGTTATGTTTACACTGTTTACCTTACTGAAATATTTGTTCTACAATTGCTTCTTCCTCACAGAACGAGGAAAACGATGAAAAATCATGTTGTTTTAAAAGCTATTCACCGATGTTATTTCATTCTCAATGAAAAATTTGGTAAACAGAATTCCGGAAAAAAAGAGTTTAAAGTATTCCTTCTAAACTGTTTACACAAAGTTTTATCTTTCTATTATTGAAAGAATTTATATTTCAATTAAAGTAGATTAATTTTCGTAATTATTAAATCAAAAGTTCATCATCAAACTTTACTTCATGGATTGGATATGGATGTAATCTGGCTAATTCATTTAAGTGATAAGATTTTATAATTAGAATTAGTCAAATTTCTTCATTCATCTACAATAATTACTTGTGTTACTTTCGCTTCTACTGAATTGTTAATTGCTGTACTCAGAAAATGTATCACAATATACAGCTATTAATTAATTAATTAAATAAATTTCCAGTCAAGTATGTGAAGATATAATTTAAATTTTGCGAAATTTGCTTGAAATTAATTAAAAATTTGTTTCAATAATCTCTGGAATTCAGTTTATATTTAACTTTTTAAGTTATTCAATGAAGTTCTCAATGAAAGTTATGCATAAATATCTGAAAGTATCAATTTCAGGAATCGATCTCATCGCCGTTTATCGATAGCAACAGCGCTAACAATAACAGACTACGGTTAATGTTCGGTAGTGCCGGAAGGTTGTCATCACCACCATTTATTGATGATAATGATTCACTGAATGACTCTTTTACAAATGAATTCATTAATTCGCCTACATTTGATTCAGGTTTGCTTTTAATCTTCTTTTCATCCTGACATTTTAAATTGAAAATTTGTAGTGTCTGTCGTCACTTTAACAAACAAAATTCATAGAGAAGAGAAAGGACGAGAATGATTGTCGGACATTTCTCATTTTATGGTATTCTTCCCTTATATTAACTAATTTTTTATCAAAAAAAATTTCATTCGATCAGAAATCGAATTGAATTATTGTTAAATTTCTCAGTAATTTGAAAATTACATTTTAAATGTGATAATATAGACTGATTGATTTGACAGATTTCATTTTCTCTCATAACTTGATTTTAAATAATACAGGATGTGAAGAAATTATAAATAAATTTACAAAATTAATTAAGCGTATTCATGAAGGATAAAATTTGCACCTGAGAACTCGGGAAGCTCAGATAAGTTATCCTCGAAAGTAGTCTTTAGTACTTTTCTTCATCTTCAGATTCATTATTCGATCGTATATTTCCTCTTTCACCATTGGAACGCTACAAGGATACTTCTTTACGCCGTATGTCTAATGGTACCTTTGGTACACCACCATATGGCGTTGTACGAAATATTCCGATTAAAGTGGAAAGCGTAAGAATTCATTTTTTCATTTAATTTCACAATTTATCACCGAATAAGCGTATCAAACTTCTGCTTTACTTTTTTCCATTTCCGTTGCATGAATTGAACAGTTGCGATTAGTTATATCCGGTAAAGAGTTCATCCGTTAGGGAGCTGATAATAACATGCAAAGTGATGAATGAGATGAACTGAACTGAAAATGATATTGATTTGTTTATTACAGCTGTATTAATTTTATTTTGTTTAAAAATTCATAAATAATATTTGGCCAATTATTTAATTAACACTTCCCAACTATGCAATCATTATATAAAATACGTCTCTATATTTGTTTAACTTCATTTAATTTAATGAATGGCTGATTCAATTTCTTTGTTTTTTGTTTTGCCGATTCATAATTTATTAAGAATTTTAAATTATTTAAAACGCTTCAACACAATAATTAACATTTATGTGATAATTGGCTAATATACAGACTTCTTTTTTGGTTCATTTCAACTTTTCTAAGCAAATTGCTAATCATTCTGTTTGTATGAGTCAATTATGAATTTTCCTAAAAGCAAAAGGGAAAGGAATTTATACTAATTGAATTTCAGTGCAAAATATCAGGTTTTTTAAATGAGTTAAAGAAGAGATAAGTTATTTTTCTTCTAAATCTCACAAATTTAGCAAATTTAGATATTTTTAATTTAAAACGAATTCACAGGCATTTAAAATGATTCATAGTTAAAGTTTCGACATTCCAGACACCTGTAAACGATAATGGTAATAGTTTCGAGAAGGTAAGAGGTAACACACTGAAATTCCCAAACATTCGCAATTACAAGGATGACCTTTCCACCTCGACATTTCCCTATTATCAAAGGAAATTTGAAAGGTTAGTATTTTTTTATTTAGTCATATGGAATACATTACCACTTCCATTGTCGTCCATTTAAGATCTTTTCCTATTTCAACTATATTTACAATTCTCTTAATTTCTATGTATTAATCTCATTTCGACTCATTCCTCAATGCACTTTTTATAATTTCATAAGGAACCTTTTAATCTGAAATTCAAGCGAAAATTATTACTTTGAAAAATTTTTTGATATTTGTTAGCTATTCCAGATTTTTCACAAGTTTTCAATAAAATCTTGAGAAGAGACTAGCAATTAATCAACTATTAATTTTGATAATTTAAACTTTGCTAAACTGCCAGCTATCATTCAGCTATCATTCTCATTTGATCTCGAATGTTGACGATTTAAGATTTGCTTTCAAAGTTCAGAATATCAGTGAAGATCGATGCCCTTGTAACTCAGGATTTAATTTCTGTTCATGTCGAAAACAGTTATTTTTTTATTCATGAAAACTTTTTTAAAATTCATTAAAGATTAAATTTCGAGAGAGAAATGAATAAATAAAAAATTATTATTTTATGATAGTTTTCAAATATTTGTGTCGTTTTTGAAATTTTATTATTAGTTCGAAATTGCTCCATCCATTCACTATATTAATTCTTACCCTAAGTGCAAAGGCCATTCCAGCGTGACCTTTTATGTGTTGGTTTCGATCTCTTTCACTTTTGAAATATCTAAATCAATTTCATTTATTACAAATTATTGATACGATAACTATTTGATCCTTTTATTGCAAGCTTCACTCCTCTTATCAATCAATGACAATTTCAATGATAGATTTGCATTTTTCTCGTTGATAGTTGCTGATGCTCTGCTTGTTGCAAATTGATAAAATAATAAATAAAACAAAGATTACATCCATAAATAATCAATAAAACAATCACTTTTTATTTTAATGCCTAAAAATTTCTTACTTTTATGACTATCTTCAGTACTTACCTAAGCATAAATATTAGCTTCATAATTGATAGAAATTTCTCAGTGATATAATATCCTTACGATTGATTCAATTATTGAAATTCTCATATATCGCACTAATAACGATACCGAGAAAAATAAATATTCAGTTTTTTACCATAATTTATAAATTCTCAAGATTGTTATTGATAGAATGATACAAGCAATAAACAAATTTAAAATAATATTGTTAAAAAGAATTATGCATTCTGAAAAGAATAAGTATGATCGATAACTTTGTCTCTGTTTAATAAGTTTGATTGACTTCTTATCGAATGAATCAATTTTTTCCAACGATAATTTTAAAACTTCTTTACTAAAAGAGTGATAAGGAAAAAAAGAAATGTTTTCTTATCACCAAGAAAAAAGATGCAGAGGAAAAAAAACTTCTATTTAAGCATTCAACATATTTCAATGAGCGATAATAAAAGATTTTTGGTATAAAAAAGCGCAAAGTTTAATGAGAATTTTCAAGGGCAATAAATTTACTTTCCGCCATTTTCTATCATTTCTTCTTTTCAATCATTTGACGAAAACGACGCAATTGTTAAAGTAAAAGCTACTTTTGATTCAAAAAATAGAATCTATGTAGAATTGCTTCACAAAAATTGTCGTTAATGAAATTCCTAAATTTAATTGATTTAAATTTCACCTTTTTCTCCATCTTTTTTAATTCTTCTTCTCTGATAATGAAAATTTTTGGATGCGTTTTTAGATCATAAACTAAAATAAATTTAGCTTAAATTCGAAAATACAACTTAGATTAGAAAAGTTTAACTGAGATTTAAAAAATTTGGTTTGAAATAAAACCCTATTTTTCGTTTTTTCTTTAATTTTTTAAATTTCTCCTGAAAATTCTCTTTTTTGATCTCTTTTTCTTGTGAATAAAGAAAAAACTTTTTTTTAAGTTTATTTCATTTAAGAAAGAAAATTGAGAGAGATGGAAAGAGAGAGAGCTAAGCTTTCATGCAAAATGAACGGATTTTTTTAATTTCAATTGATCACACGTAAAAGTCATTGATCAAAATTTGTTCATATCAAGAAAAAACAAAATTCTCTCTTCGAATTCTTTTTTTTCTGAGAATCTCGATAAATACTTTTTCTTCAAGCTACTTGTTCTTGAAATTAATGAACAAAGTAAATAATCGATATATTAACTTTAAACTAAGGAAGAACCGAAAAAATGGAAGTAAACGAACTGGTTTTTTACAAGATTACAAAAGTATGTCTTGTCAGCTATAAATAAGCAATCAGTTTGAATTAAAAATTTTTTAGCTAACGTCATTAATTGAATTAATTTTAAAGTATTTTGAATAGAACCGATGAATCTTTCAATAAAAGAAATCAATTAATCTATGCCAGAAAAAGCAACTTCAGTAACAATATTCCCACTTAATCGCAAATAAAACTTATTATTAATTAAGCGTAAAATTCGAAATTTGCAAATGATGTGAATAATTTGAATGCCATAATCTTCCGGAATGAATCACTCCTGATCGTGTTATCCTTCCGGATGCTTATCTCAACATTTGCATTTTTTCTAATCTAATTATCACTAATTGATTAATTTACTTACTTTACAGTAGCAATCAAATGTATTATTTGTTTGCATTAAAAACAAAATATCTGTTCATATTTTAAGTCTTTTTACATTTAAAATAATAAATAACTTATTGTTGTTATCGATCGTTTCGTTGTTACTCTTTAAATGCTTCAATTACTTATTGTTCTATGCTATCATTTTTCATTTTTTTCATATTCTATGGTCTTTTAACGCTCCAATTGTACCAAAATAGAAAATTTCAAATAATTAACACAAAAGTTTCCAGATACGTAAAAGTTACTAAACATTAAAACAATAAATTGATTCAAAATTTTAAATTCATGCAATTTGTGTTAATTAAAAAATTTATTAAGAACATTAAATATTTTGTGGACTTATGATAGCTTAAGAATAATGTGTAACAAATGCAAATATGGCATTCCATTCTCTTCGTCATCATTTCACGTCCATTCATTATAAATTGAAATGAAATAATTAATCACTTAATCGAAGTTTTATGAGGTCAAATGAGATGACAGAATCGTTAAATAAATCCATGTATATTTCATATGCTGTAAGTTCAGTTTAGGACAAATTTTTTTCTTCTGATTTGTTAGAAATGAATTTTGAAAGATTTGATCCCAATCACAAAATGACCTTCATCAATCAACTGACACCATTTTGATAAAATTTATAGCTTCTGATCATTTCTTTTCTATCAATCGGTAACATTTCCTTCCTATGCTATTTTTGAGGAATGATTTGAAAGCATTTCGGTCTTTTGTTATTTGCTTTTTTCCTGATTTCTATATTCACGTGCACAAATGCATGGAACTATACTTCTTGCAACTTTCGATAACTCACTTCAAATGATATTGACGGAATATTGAAGAATATTTCAGAATATGATTACTCCAAAAGAATTAATTGCTACTTTAGATTTTATTATACATTCAACAAATATATTCCAATACGTTACGTTTGAGTGAAATTTAAAACCTAAGTGTGAATGATAGTTTGTGTTATGTTGACAGCATTTGTCATGATGCATTAAACTTTACGTGTAATTAAATCAAAAGGTGAAAAAAGAAAAGGTGTAAAGAAAAGTTTGAAGTCAGTTCACTTTTAAACCTTTTTTCTTCAAAAGGATAATTTGTCAAGCAATCAGGTGAAATTGATCTGATTAGATGTTCAGAATTCTATTATTTCTTCTCGTAACTTTTAAACGCACAAAGCAAAAACAACTGAATTTTTGGTCAAAAAAGAATTACAAAAATTTAACTCAGATAAAGTTTTCCAGGTAAAACGAATCTTGACAAAAGAAAAAATTTAATTAGTGAAAATTAGTCTATAAAAAGATTTTCATTTTAGTGAGGAGATTATGGAGAAAAAGAGTTAATGGATTTAGATAAATAAATGACCTGTGAAAGAGGTCATGGAATGGATTTCGTTTCCATCATCATTTTTCTCATTTACTTATTGTTTCTCTTCATGTGAATTACTACTAATCTCTCTCTCTCTCACTTTCTGTCTATTAATTACAGTTTTTTTAACTAACTTATTCTAAATTTGAATTAAAGTATTTATTTCTCTATTAACTGATATAGTATTTTTGTAATATCGTTATGATTTCTGTAAAAAATGTGAGGAATTAAGCCGGATTATTTTTAATTTTAAAATACGAAAAAGATTAAAATTCAATTAATTTGTATTATTTACTGAGGAATTTCCAACACTAAATGGTAGATGGATGAATTGTTCTCGCCGATTTGATCCTATTCAGAATATTTTCAGATTTCACAATTTTTTCACATTGTAAAAATGCATTAAAAAAAGTCATTCTGTAAAAGTATGTTGTGATTTTTTGTTTCATACCTGCAAAACTTTATCAAACTATTACTACCAGAACAATTTCAATTTCGTTTAAATGAAATTTTTCAAATTAAAAGACTGAAACTAACATTGATATTGGTAACCAATGATGCACTAAAAAGAAATTTCCGATTGAAAAATTGTACTTTATTTTCATTTTTCTATTAATTTATTATTAAATGATTGTGATTGGTTAAAAATTTCATAAATTTCATATTAATTTTGAGAATAGGTCCATAATGTTTAATAATCTTGAATTGCAAAAAACTCCTACAAGTTTTTTATATTCCTAACAAAATTATTACTTTTTTAAAAGTATTTTTTATTATTACTGTTATGGATTAATTACATTGAATTATTACTAACACCAAATATAAAATTTGTGCAAATTATGCAATTTAAGATAGTTCAAGCAATAGATTTAGTTCTTGTTCTTGATATAATTGGTTAAATTACTTCTCAGTTCACTTCGTTTAACTAATATTCAGCAGTTTAATAATAATCGATTATAATACAATAATGGTATTCTGTAAAATATTAACCAATTAAATCAAATACATTCAATCTACCCTAATGAATTAGTATTTGTATTTGACTTATTAAAGTTAACTGATTTGCTTTATTAGTTTACAAATTGTACTCAAAAGTATAAGTTATCATTAGGTTGCTTTTTTCTTAATGAGCATTAATTAGATGACAATATAAATTAACCAACAACTGTTTTACATTGTTATTTACAAATGGAAGCATTGAATGAAATATTTTCAACGTCCTTTTGATCCGAACTATTTCTCTTTCTTACTTCTGAAATTAAAAATTTCAAATCATTAAAAAAGCAATAAATAAATATGATCACAATTAACAACAACAACAACAACATAATACTGTGATCACAGTTACAATTACAATAGATTGGTCGAATATACAGTAGAACCAGTTCTGATGTAATTCTTCTTTTATACGAAATTTACTTACTGCTGTTAATTTCGTTTCCTTTATTTCAATGGTGAACAAATAATACATATCTCCTCATTCACTATTTCATTTTTAGCATGCAAATGACTGCTTCATTCTTTCTAACAACTCTTTCTCTCTCTTTCATATAAAGTTGTAAGAACTGGAAAAACAATAACTGCATTACTCATAAGTTACTTAATCTAAGCATTAATTTCTATGCATGTGTTTTTGCATCACTTTCTATTGACCAATTATTTTAAAAAATTATGCAAATTTTGTATTCAATTTGCAATCAATTCGAAATTTTATGGATAGAAATCTGCAATAATTACTAACTTATAAGTATTAAGTAGAATTCATGTTTGAGTTAACATAAAATAGTATTGCATTCTCTTTTATAGCAAGTCTATATATGTTACATTTACTAGTAGCAGTAACAGTACTGAGATACAAATTCAACTCATTTCAATTTAGGTTATGCTCGTTCAATGACCTTTTATATTATAGTTTAGAAAGTACATAACAGTGAAGGGATAAGGTAAAAAAGGTTTATGACAAAAACATCAAATAATTTTTTGTACAATTGCATTCCGACCCTTTTCGTTTTTTCTAGCAGTAGAAGGACCAAAAGCGCCGATTTGTCGATTGATTCCGATTTCTTTGTCTTTTTTTTTTCTTTCTTTCTCTTTCTCTCTCTCTCTCTCTTTTATTCGAGATTCTTTTACAAATGAAGAAGCATCGTATTGTATGAAAATATTATGAACGTTTTATATCTAAATTCTACATAATTTCTTCCATTCCAGTGATTTTATTCTTGAATAATTTCCATTTCTTCTTCATCTCTCTGTCTCTCTCTCCCTCTCTCTCTCTCTCTTTTATTATTCAGGTAGAAAATTTTCAATAGAGTTTAGATTCATTTGATAGAAAGTGAAAAAAGAGGAAATGAAATCGATATGTTGTGATTATCATTGTTTTGTGATTGCGTGTAAAGTTTATATTTCAAGAGTGTTTAACATCCATCCTTCATTTTCATATCACTCAATCCAAATTTCAAATTTCAAAAAAGAAATTGAAAATGTTCTCCTAAGAAAATATCGCTACTGCAAAATACTTTGTCCTATCACAACAATATTAATAAAATTTGCGATAAATTTGATGCCATCAATGGGATCATTCTATTTTTATCTATTCTTATAAATTCATTTTCTTTCTATAAATTCAATTCTTGTAATTGGTCAGTTTTTTCTTTTTGGAATAAGTTAAATTTATAAAATTTAATAAAATTACATAACATCTATTCATCTTTTTCGTCTTTCATATCGGCTTAATTCAAACTTTATCAATGGCTTATCAGTATTTATTGTATAAAGTTTCCATTGTTATTTTGTTATAACTTTTATGAAAATAATTATTTCATTCACTCAAAATCAATTTTTCTGTTTTCTTAGATAGCAAAAAGTTTTCGATTGCAAATTCCGTTAAATAATTATGTTTTTGAAACAATATAATGAAAAGATATCAATAAAAGAAATGGATATATCGAAAATTTAAACTTAACTTTCAAAAGCTTGAAAATACATGATGAAATTTTCAATGTTTTTTATAATAAACTTTTTTTCAAAATAAATACTTTAATATAAACACACATAGGTACACTGTATTGAATTGATAAACATGATAGGATGATTTATTATAATTCGTAAACAAGCAAACATAAATTACCAGTGAGAAATCAATCTTACCTTTACTTTTTGTAAGTGCAGTTTTTACAATTTCCCTCAAATCATTTTTTCAACAAGCAACACAGTAATTTCACTAATTCTATCTGATTCAATTTAAATTCATCATTTTAAAATTAAGCCTTTGGTCAGATAATTATTAGGAATTTCGTTGATAAATTGGAAAAATGAATGTTTACTTTATTCTTCATCAGAATATTTTTAGAATCATTTTCAAGGACAGTTGTATTGTAATTAATCAAAATTAACTTCTAATAGGAGAAGTTATTATATTTTAATATCAAAAATGTACTCTACAAAACAAAAAAAATTTATTTAACAAATTTTCTTTGGAGGAAAATATTTTGTTTTTCTTTAGAAATAAATCTTTCAATTTTTAAAAATTCATTTTTTGTTATTAATCGTATTTTGATTTTGAAGCTTCTATTCTAATATTTATTATTAAATTATTTCCATTTCCTTTTCAAAGAAAAAAAAACAATACATGATCTAGTAATCAATGTATGAATGATAAATATTTTGTCATTTAATTCCATTTTGTTCTTTAGGGCGATCAAGCACCTTTAATTTATTAGTTGATTAATTAACAAATTTAGAAACATGCATGAAATAAATTTGAAATTAAATTAAATCAAAACTTTAATGCATATTAATTGGATCGCTCATTTTAAATCGAATGATGTTATTTTGGTTGCTTTTGAGCGTGAACATTTTTATCAGTGCCAACAACATCGTATGATTCATGAAATATTTCATACCTATCACAATCCCTTCTTTTCCTTTCCCTGCCACTGATAGGCGATCACGGCGTCTACGACAATGACGTCTACGATCCTTCTTCACTTAACCTCGTTAAGTCGTCTTCGTCGTTATCATCGTATTACCGAGCAGAACGAAAGCTTCAATAATGTATTTTATTTGTCCCAACTGAAAAGCGTTATGTAAATTATGATTCATTTTGCTTGAAAAATTTTCTCCCCTGCAAATAAACATTTATTCCTTGGTTTGTTGAAGAATAAAATGTAAAATGGATAGAACTTCTCTTTCTTTTTTCTTCTGCTTGAAATTATTATTTTATTTCAATTTATTCTTAAAAATTTTAAAGTTTGCTTTATCAGAAGCTTTTTGCTTTTGTTGACTGATAAAATAATCAATTCTTTGCTTATTATCGTTTATTTCTAATTTCAACATTCATGAATTATTTCTATATTTGAGTGATACTTTTAGATACCTCGATAACATTATCATTAATAATTTTATCATTAACTGTTATTATTATTATCATCATTACTGTTACTATTGTTATTACTCATTTATTTTATCCAGTTCTCGTCATCAATTCATCCTAATTTATTTGCTACTATTATGAATGAAATAAATTAAATAATCAAAAAAAAATGGTTTTGTTAGTGGTAGTAAAGGTATGGTAACGGTGATAGTGTTGGCGGTGATGGTGGCGGCGGTATCATCCGGTTCCTTCCCTTCTTCCTACTGAAACACTCAACTTAAATTGAGCTGATATGATGAATATGGCGCAGAAAATTTTCGTTCTATCAAACAATGCATTTATTCGAGCAAAATTTTAGCATTTCTATCAATTGAAATTATTATGGTATATTTTGATATTAATTTATGAACTAATTATTCATTCATCCATGTTTTCTCATTTACTATACTCTTTAATCTTATCAGTTTATCAACTTTTCTTTTCCCTTTTTTATGATAATTCAAGTAATTTTTGTCCAATTTCCATTCAAATTTCATTTTCAATCTTTAAATCCTTTTTTTCTGCTAAAAAATATTATATCATAATGATATCTCTGTCATGCTTAATTATTTCATCAAAATTTGACTAATTTTCGAATTTATCATCGAATTCGTCAAATACAAATGTAACTGAAGCAGCAAATATCAGAGTTATTGTATTAAATTAAATTACTATAACATTTTGATACTTTAATCAATATTTATGTTACAAATATTACTGCTATTATTATCATTGATAGCATTATCATCTGATCTGCGGATACCACTACTACCATTCCTCGTTGAATACCGTTTTTTGTGGGTATACCATTCCTGTGCTACCACGATCGGTTATAGGAAAGAGGAGAGATTAATATTTCCATCAACTGATACCATCTATCACCAAAATGCGTTGGTGTTTCAGTGGAGGTCGTACTTCACCACCTCCGCCACCACAACGAAAATTCTTTAATCCATCAACATCGTCGTTGAACACAACAACTGGATCTTCGTCAAGTTCCAATGAAGTTACATCAAGTGATGAAGATCATCGACGGATTAAGTTTGTCTTCCATTATTCTGAAACACGCAAGCTTATTAAATGAACTTTATATTGGATTAATTTTTATTAAAATTTGAAGCAATTTCCATAAATTTCTTCTAATTTAGCTAATTACATGCTTTATGAAATAAAAATATATTTTTCAGAAAAGCGGAAAAGCCGGATTCATGCACAACGAGAACATCAAATCGACCATCACTCGCACCAAAACCAAAAATTGATGATCGAAATATTTCAGCTACATTGAATGACGAAAAAGAAAGTCTACGAAGATTGCAGAAATCAACTAGGATGGATAATGGCGGTGATTGTGTGGACAGTGTTGCACGAAGGCTTCAGAAAATTGGTTTGTTAAATATTTACCAGTAAATGGATATCTGAAAACTCTCTCTATGATTACACAATTTACACAGAAATGAAATAATCATTTCAGAATAATTAAATGAAAACATTAATTATTCTGCATAAAAACTGTAGAATTATTCGAAAGTTAGATAAATTATGAATTGAAATGGTGCGACATTTGATTAGATCATAAATTATCTCCCACTGAGATATTCTCAACAGATAAAATGATATCATGTCATCACTGTTAGCTTCCTTGAATTTAAATATTTTCAAATAAAAGAATTCGTTTTTCAGGAACAACCTCAGTGGATGATTCATTATCAAAACTCACCCCCTTGGGCAAAAATTTTGCTTCAAAAGGACATGGACTTCACTGGTCAACTCATTTGAATTCAGGTGCAACTAGTACTACCGGAATGCATAATAATAATTCGTTTAATGAATCTGAACCGGATAGTGTTGTTGTTAATTTAACCACCATTCCACGCGATGAACTTAGTTCTTCATCACCTTCCTCTTCCGGAATCGTTGCCGATATGAACGATTCTAATGGTGAAAGTAATCAGGTTATTTAATTTCCTTTTCTCTTTCTTCTATAAATTACAATCATATCTGATTACATCTTCAATTGATAATTAAATAATTCACGCAACTAATTCTAAATTTCACAAACAAAGAATTAAAAAATCCTTTGATTTCGATGAAATCAATCTTAATTAATCATTCTTCAATCAAAATTTGGTGAAAAGTTTATTTTCATATAAGGAACTTTTCAGAGAACATCAGCAACATCATCATTATCATCATGCGAACCAACAACGGATCTAACTGAATCAAATTTTGATGCTTCACGTATGGGAAAAACATGTCGATCACGGTTGGATGATTCATTACCCTTAGCACAAGATCATCGAGGACAACGAGTACAAACAGGTCATTTTAATGGTATCGAAAGTGCAATCGGAACAGTTCAACGTTCTCAATTTGAACGAATTCGTGAACCTTGTGGCTTAATGATGACAGCATTGGAAGAGAAAAATGAGCCAAATAACAGATCTATTTTGCAAAGTGTTAGGATTAACAGTTCCAATACCATCACATTTCCCAGTGATACGGGAGCTACCGGTGGTGCAGAACAGAGATTTAATCCTTCTCTCACTTTCAACAATCAACGAGGTTTTGTGCAGCACTCTAACAGGTGAATTATCATCTAAACCAATTTAATTCTTTGTTTCTTCCTTATATTTTCTTCATTTATTTTAAATTTAAAGTTAAAGTTTAAACCAGATAATTTAAAATACAATTCGTTTATCCACGAGTCACTACTTTATTCACAAGAAAAAGTTTAGTGAATAGTAATATAGTATATTACAGATAAGTAAGTTGTTTGTTTGAATGTTTGAATTGAGTAAAGTAACACTGCGGAAAAAATTTGATGTGTAAATTGGTGATATAGCGAAAGTATTTGAAGTTCTGGAATTTGTAAGTTAATATGTATGCTACTTTAGGAGTTCATCAATACCGCCTGAAGGTGTGCAAGAAAGCAAGTACCTGCCGGAAGATCGTTTCAAGCACAGCGAAAGTATTGCTCCTCAAGTAATAAATCAGCGCTATTCGCTCGACAGGTAAACAAATCTTGTGTCTTTCCTTATAAATGAAGCTTATAACTTCCTGAAGATTCGAATTCTGTCACTAATGATAAAAGTTTGTATATTTAAGCTAAAAGGCAAATTACTTTCAACAAGAGGACACGAAGGGTCAGGAAGGTCAAAAAGCATAAAAATTGTACTCATCTCACCTCTCATTCTCAACTAAATATTCTCAATAAAAATTTTGTCAATAAAAACCAATTGGATATTATGAAAGCATTCAGTCCAACGCAGAAAATTTAAAATTAGTGCTATGAGAATTTTCAATTTTGAAATGGAAGATATGATTGAAAAGACAAATGAGATAAACCAATTGATATCAAAAGAAAGAAAAATTAAGTTCAAACAAATTTTTATTTTTGCTGAAGATCGTTTCATGTTAATTTAAATATTTAAAAGAGCATAACCTGGGTAATGCAAATTTGGATGACAAAAAAATGATAATTAATAGGTTGATGAACAATGAATTTCTCTCTTTTGTTGTACGAACGAATTTTTCTTTAAACTAATCATATCAAAATTTACTACCGTAAATTTTTGTTTCTTTAAAAAAGAAAAGGTATAAATTGAAATTTTGAATTAAAGATGGTAAATTCTAGAAGATATTTAGAGTGAAAGAAAGAATTCTTTTCCTGGAGAAAAATTCTCTTAAAACGATTTTATGATAATGGAAATATTTTTTAGTGGTGGAAGCAGTCCAACTACTGATGAAAATATTAAAAAGCAAGCAATTTGTTCGAAACTTGTTGAACATTATCGACGTATCGAAAATAGTGTCGAAAAATTAGATAAAGTTATTATTATTATTTTTTTTTTGTCATTTCTATGAGCTCTTGAAAGTTTCAAATAAAAAAAATTGAGAATGATAGATAACTATTCCTTGAAAAACTGAAAATTCATGAAACTTTTCTTAAATGTTTATTAGTGATACCAGAATATGGTATGTGGTGGATAAAAAAGTAAAGCAAAGGAATTGCAATAAATTATGTCAATTGCAATTTAATTCTTGAAAGAAATTTAGAATTGTTTTATTTTATTTGTTGCTAAATGACAGTTAGTCTTAATGTTGTGACGGAACTTTTCCGCAATACTTATAAAAATCATTGGGAAAATGTTAATTTAATAAAGTTTGGAAACAATTAATTAATTGATTGGCAGTGTACGGCAGCACGCGCATGGCGACAACCGCATATTCTGCAACAGCATATCTTTGATATCAAAGAATATGTGGGAATGATAACGAGTTCGATGAATGGTTTTCTGGATGCTGCATGCCGTATTGCTATCGATATTATCAATCCGAAAAGCGAAGGTACAATATTTCATATATTTCAGTTAAAAAAAATTTTTAGGATTGTTTTATTTTATCTGTTTTCCAAGCAACATTAGTCCATCTGAAATGCTCATAAAATTCTCCGCAAGTGTTCAATTTAGTAAACTTTGAATAAACTTTGCATAAATTATTATCATTTTATAGGTTCAAGATTTTTTATTTAAAATGGATCAAAATTTGAATTATTTTATTTAAGAATTGAAAATTTCATTTTCTAAATTTAATAATCATAGCTTATTTATTTCCTGTCTGAAATCCTTAATTGTTAAGACATCGTTACTAATGCACTTATTTCGATTAATTAACGAGATATAATATCTGTAGAGTCAAAGGTTATATGGCTAAACTTCATGTTTTAATAATCTGATTTATTTGATGTTCTTTGATTGCTTTATTTTCTTAATTAATTTTTTTATCTTGATTACCAACTGATCATTATTTTATAACAATAAATAGGATATTTTCGTAAAAAAAACTTCAATGATAAGTATCATACTCATATAAATTGAGCGGGCCGATCGATCTTTTCTTTTATTGTAATTATAAAATTATAAAATATTTAAAAATTTTCCTTTCACTAAGAATTCCGAATAAAACAAATTTCAAAACTGTTTAATTTTTAGAATTGAAACAGTTACTAGTACCATTAAAAAGCTCAAGTGCCATCATAACCGAACTGAAACAAAATTTGGATAGAACCGGTTGGACACTTAGCGCATTATCACGACCACGTAATATCTATGGGATAACATCGGGAAGTGATGCGTTAGATCAATTCCTTGCTATCGTCAAACAAGTATATTTTAGTGATATATTTTGAAGATTTTGAGACTTACAATAAATAATCGGAATGAGCAAATTATTTGCTTATAATTTAATTTGTTTCCGTTCTTTAGACTAATTAATATATTTAAGAAAAACTGCAGATGCTTTTCCGAATTTTATTTTTTTCGGATATCTTAATATATCGAAACTCAAACTTTGATTTCATAAACTTAAAATTTAAGCTGCCAATCGATTGTTGTAAACTGATACAATGGGCACTACTGGTGGTACCATCGTCGGGTGTTCGTTTCTTAACTAATGGTTTGAAAGATTCAGTGAGCTCTGATAACATCATCACAAGCGTTTATCATTCGCATGATGATCCCTTATTGAGGTAAGATAAATTTTGCATGCTTTTTGTTCTTTTGTTATTTCATTATATTCCAATTTATTCTTTATTAATGAATCATTTTTTTACCAAATTTCTTTTACTTTTAATTATTTTTTTCGTATTGCTATTTCATTTTCCTTAGTTCAACGTATTCAGTAAGCCAAGTATTGCCAATAAATATGTAGGATTTTTTTTTGGACCTTTCGAGAATTCTATTTTTCGTCGAAGTTGGAGATAGAAAGATTAAAATTGTGCCAGGATGTGTGAAACAAATTGTCGAACATCGATTGGAACGGATTCGAAGAGGCAATCAGCAACGTCAGTAACTTCTACAATGACAATTTCAAGTTTGAATGATGCACAAACACCACAGTCAATTTTGGCTTCTCGTACAGTTCTTGGCCCATCAACCGGTAAACAAAACCGTGTAACCTTTGCGGATGACTTACCCACTTCACGTCGATTGTCGGATTCAGTTCTGGAAACACATGTTCTCGAAGAAGATGATTTAGAATCAGTGATCAGCGATCGTGATAGTGTCTACCAGGTCTTCATATTTCTTTCGTTTTCTTGACTCATCTAAAAATCATATATAAATTAAATGATATTTCTGACATTTAAAAGTTATAATTTTGAATTTCTTTTATTGCCATCATTACTTATATATTAGTCATTCAACTTTATGTTTGAAAGGTTTTTTGTTTACTTATTACTACCTCTCATCATTACTCTTGAGGTATGAATGGTAATAGAAAAGTTTG
Organism: Cruorifilaria tuberocauda; assembly: GCA_013365365.1. Classification (NCBI taxonomy): domain Eukaryota; kingdom Metazoa; phylum Nematoda; class Chromadorea; order Rhabditida; family Onchocercidae; genus Cruorifilaria; species Cruorifilaria tuberocauda. The sequence goes on from JABVXU010000315.1 coordinate 24,916, forward strand.
AAAGAAAGAAGTAACATTATGATAAAATGCAGCTAAACAATAAAATATTCCACACTTACTTTTAAATTTAGAAACTTTTCCATTTAAAATCATTTTTGATATTGATTTTTAAATTAATGTGTTTATTTCGCGATTTTCCAATTTAAGGATTCAACAGTTGAAGGTGAGGATGCTGCCGTAAGTCGTAGAATGAGATCGATAACGAATTTACAACCGTTGTCACAATTGAATGTCGAGGTATATTTTTATATTACTCTTTCATTCTTTGAGAGAAATTTTCAGGTTAAGATTCTTCCTCATCGATGATAATTTTTGTCAATTGCAAGACTTGTTAATTCCGAAGAATTAATCAGAAATGAAAATCTCTTTATTGTTATTAAATTTTCATTACACTTTTATTCAACTGTTATTCTTATTTTACTTGAATTTTTTCATTTCATTGATATGAATTTATTTTATCTTTCAATTATCTTTGAATTACAACTTATCGAACAGATGCTAGTTGACAAGAGAAAGGATAACCGAAATGATAATAAAATAATTGATAGCAGTCGTTCCAGATAAATGAGAAATCAATTGCTTGAATCTACTGGAAAATATGAATAAGATTTTAGTTTACTTTGAATATTGATTCATAATACTCTAATCAAATTCATTTTCTTCAACATTCATCTTGCTTTAAACAGAATGATATCTTAGGTGATAAAATCGTTGTCCGATGATGACAGACAATTAATTGAATTTTATTCGCCACAATTGGATGCACACACTGAATTCCTTTCGAAGGCAATTGAAGAGTTCTTGACTGTTATTGAAGAACAAATGCCACCACATGAATTTGTTCAGAAAGGAAAACTGGTAAATTATTTCGAGCCTACCATTTATCATTTATCAATCATAATGGTTATAGAGCTTTGTATTTTTTATTTCTTACTAGTTGTTTCAAAATTTTTCATCTGAAAAATTGAATGTCCTTGATATGAATATTTTGATGCGTAAAATAATATTCCTTCATCAAATTCATTAATATTAAAGATAATTTAATAAATCTGCATGATTATTTGAGTAGAAAATGAATGAATGAAAATTTTTAAATAAATTTTAAATTCAAGAACTAAGCAACAAATGCAAAATCGTTTGCAGGATAAGCAAGAGTTATGTGAAAGCTTCTTAATTGGTTTTACAAAACATTTTGCTTTTGAATGGAATTTTTAAATCATCAAGCTCTTATTTTATTATTCAAGCATTTAAGTAGTAGTAATAGTAAAATTTACAGATAATACTCACTGCGCATAAATTAATTTACATGGCTGATACAATCGCTGAATGTATTTCTTCCGGTGATGTTAGCAAAGAAGTGAAACACGCAGCTGATCGATTGCTTGATGTATTGAAAACGTGTGTTCAAGCTACCAAACATGCTGCTGACGAGGTTTCTATAATATTCTGGAAATTCAAATCATTTTCCATATTCGTTTTTCACAAAAGCTAAGTTATTATCTTTGTTATCTTAACGAGAGTAGGAGATGGCTTCGTTCATGAATCTAAAATATTAATTGATTTATTGTGATATCAAAATTATAATGATCATATTTCAGTATCTATCAGTATCAGCTGTACAATCAATGGCTAATTGTGTTGTGACAGTATCACGTGCCGCATATGATTTAAAATTGCTTGTGAAGCAGTGTTGTAGCAATGCTTAGCTGATTGATAAACATTACTGTTCACAATCATTTTTTCTTGGGAGCTTGACGTAGTATATCCTCAAATTTTACCCTTCCAAATTTTTTTGACGTATTGTCTCAAATATTCGTTAATCTTAACCATTCTGATTTCTGCCTTGATGTAATTGAAACATTATTAGAGTTACTCAGAGATCTGAACGATTGGGAATGTGATACATTAATGAAACTAAGATATGAAACGTCTTTGTTAAAATATATATCTTGTGCAATTGTTTAATTCTTATGTTTACATTTATTTTAAGGGATTTGGTGACACTTTTCCGAAAGATTTACTTGGTTAAAGATTACTTTATTTGATAACTGCTCCATTAAGCTTGTTTAGCGTATGTTTATATGGAATTTTAGAAAGTGAAGTTGAGCAAATGGCTCTCAACAAAATAATACAAGCTCATTACTACTTAGTAATTTTCATCCGTAATAGTTACTGCAGCAATAGTTGTTCATATTGTAACAGTTATTTCGTTTTACGAAATTATTTGTTCATTTATGATAATGGAATTTCACATTAACAATATTTGTTGCACATTTGTACATTTTTCACAATTTTTTATTCGAATTTTCCCTACTACGTGCAACATGCAAAATGCTTCACTTATACATTATTTAAAAATTTTCCAGCCAGTTCATTTCATTCGGGCCATTTTTTATCACTTCTCAAATGTAAAATAATTTGATAATCGGACACACCTCAGAACAGTTGGAAGAAAAGAACCTTTGATTTTTATATGAATGATGTGACGAACGAAATGTAACTACTGCGATTTCAAATGCAAAACCCAGATTGCCAACCTATAAGATTCACTTAATGTTGAAAATATTAAATTTTTACTGCTTGGTTTATACCGCCTAGGTATTATACAGTTAAAATAGAATTATTCACTCATGCATTACAGAAAACTCATAAATAATGATATGCTTTATATGAAAAGTCACAGTATAATTTTTAAAAAGCAAAACTGTTCCTCAACTTGTATCCATCTCATTTGTTCTCTTCGATTCATGCAAACTACGGCATAATATAGTCTTAAGCGCAAGATAAATGAGTACGATTTTGAAGCCACATCTACAAATTGCATGACGTCCATAATAACCAAAATAATTAAAATGAAGCCTCAATAAGTGAAGTAATAACATAATCCTTAACTTCCAATTTAACATGAAAATTTCTACGAGTAACCAAATACTCATATTGCGATGTAAGCATTTCATAGAACAGGATTAACTTTTAATTGCTTTCGTCTTCACTGTAGTAATGAAAACATGAAAATTTCAATTCGGAAATGCTATGGAGGATGCCTATCAAAATCAAACTTAATCGAGTTAAGATTTATGAGGGGTCAAAAGTAATTATTATTTAACAGAAAATTTGTTGCTTACACAATATATTAGAGAAACAAATTCTAATACTGTTCTGGCAAAGTGTATCTTTTATCTCGCTTTTAGTTCACATACTTATACAATCATTATTATCCAAATACAATCCATTTCGATGAAGATGATCCGATAAGCATAATAAACTAATAATTTTAACCATTCTATTTAGAATGCTCGTTCAATTTTTGATCGATCCATGTTCAACAGTTAGTTATAGTTATACACAAAAACATAACCTATGAAGAAAATGTAAAGAAAAATAAGTGAGATGACTGGAATAGCTATATAAAGATTTAGAATCTAGCTGTGCGATTCATCATCTGAAGAACTATTCAAAAGAACACTATCTCCAATTGATTTGATCACCTCGACCATCGTATCGGCTGCCAATTTTTGTCTTTCTGGACCAAATGGCATTTTGAGTAATGCTTCGCGTGCCTAAACTTGGAAAATGCAAAGACATCTCGAAAAATGTTTCCTAAAATCTCGATGTATATGGGAAAAATAACTCTTCCAAGAATCTTCATAATTTCTTGCAAGATTCCGTTTTTATATTTGATTTACAGAAAATTTTCAAATTGACTAGCAAGCAGTCACTTAGTTGCTTTTGCATGTTGTTGTAGAGAATCAAAGGAATATTAGAGTCAAAGTTATATCACGAATATTTCTAAACTCTACAAAAAAAATGAAAAATCACTGTATGAATTTTATTGACCAAGCTTGTGCCCCGTTTGTCGATATTTTTTTCTAATAATCCATCGATCACTGATCGAGAAACACTACTGAATTCGCGCGAATTTTCCTCGGAATTTCCTGGATAATTTTTGCAATTGTTACCATTCGACTTCTGCTCTTCGTGCACATCTACATCAACATTTATGTGTTTGTTTTTTGTTGAGCTTATCATATTTGAGGAGTTTTGCACTAATCCATCATTTGACATTTTTGTCGAACTGCTCGCATCAACAAATTCACCAAATTCATTTGTTGTCGTAACTTTTGATTTCTTTTTTCTCCTCTTCTTGAAATAGGTATTTCTTTCAAAATAAAAAGATGCATTATTCTAAAATGAGATGTACCCGAAAAGTTCAAATTTTCAATATGGAATTTATGTTTGTTCTAATTACTAATTTCCTTCCCTTTTATCGGGAGAAATCTGTATATATCATTAAAAAAATCTAAAATTGATACGAAGTCAAGATTTCTGAATTTGAGACGAAAAAACACGAGAATTACTCTCTGAAAAGCACATGTTGAAAAACTTACACTAGCTGCTAATTTGTTTCGTCGTTTTAGCTTTTCTGTTTCCCGTTTGAAATATTCAATAATTGCAGGATCAGGGACATCTACATTTTTCATCAAACTATCGAACGAAACTTTTGGCCCTCCAAATAGCTTTGATATCATTTCTGAAAAATATTCTAAAAAAATCCTTGCAAAACTGGCACTGAAAAAATTGTTTAGTAACAGAATGCACTCAAAGACAAGCAGTGACACTTTGTTATAATGTTTATTAATATTTTCTTAAAACTGCAACAGAATTTATTTCTACATTACGAATACCTTTATCTTCATCCGTTATATCGTAATCTCCTGATCCAAATTCCTCATCATCAAAAGAATCTTCAGAAGACTCCTTAGTAAGGCTAGCAATAAGACCAATTTTCTCAAAATATCGTTCTTCATCCGATTCCAGTGGATTCGCCTTCATTATTTTACCACTCCAATTTCCAGCTTCTAAGACCTAAAACGTCAACAGAAAAGTAATACATAGTGGCAATAAATTTCCAGAGATGTCCAGAAAATTTAAGATAAGTTAATAATATTGCAATAAAGATCCAAATAAAGTTATGAATTTCAATGAGATGTTCACTGTTTCAGGGTCTGACGACAAGATATGCAGTGAAAGATCAGAATATATCAGTAACAAATAGGCAGCATAATTCTCATTTCATTATGTAATTCTATAAATCTACATGCCATCACCACAAAAAGTGAAAGCCAACCTGCCATATACGGGGTACTCCATGAAGTTCGCGGCATTCCTTTAGCTCCTCCATCGTTTCCTGGAAATGCTTTATAAAAGGAATAGGAAGCCTTTCTTTTCTTCTTGCTATTTCGGATGAGTTAAAGTAAGTATTACATCTTCAGTAAAGTAATTCTAGTTTATAGTTTATTCTAGTTCACGCCTAATATCAATATTACTTTTAGGTAAGTTAACTAAACATCCTGAAAATATTTCCCAATATAACCAGCATAACTCTTTTCAATTAAAAATGATATGGGACAGAAGCTTTTCGAATTGTCGCGAATTATTACTTCGAAAACTTCTAAGTTCATACATAAGTTTCAATTAATAATCCAGCCTAACTTACAGCATCTGGGTCAAGTTCCACTAACTCAATTTGTTCACTAGCACAGAAACGATGCAAATTTTCAGACCAATCCGCCGAACGCTCCAAACGTTTACAAACAGTGACCTGCAAAAAACAGATAACTTAAAAAATGTGGATCTGTGGATGCAAACCAAAAGCAATGTTGACAATTTCGGATTATAAGAAATTTAGAAACTATTTCAAATATTTAATTTATAAATCTAATACAAAACGATTTTTAATTTCATTTTACGAGCATTCTATTTAAAAATTTTAGAATAGTTCAATGCTATGCGAAAATTCAAAAACTATTCAGTAACTATTAATGTTGTACTTGAATTTCAGCCTGCCATATGGACATCTGTCGTTCCAACTGCTCAATGGAACGGAATTCCCCATCATAGTTGTATATAACAGCGCCAACGTTAACGTTCGGCGTCGAAACTTTCCATTTATCAATTTTTTCAACTGTCTTCAACGATACCAATTTCAAACGAGCCACGTAGTACTTGGTGTCTAACAGCAATTCACTGTTCTGTTGTAGCGTACAATTTTCGTTTCCTACAATACAAGAAAAAGTTCGCATCTAAATGCTTTGCTTAAATTACTGCATTACGTATTTTATAAGCTGTTCAACTTACTAATAAATTCATTAACGAAAGACTTGTGCTGTGGGGAAAAAATAAATGTTTTTGGTTAAGCGCTGAGACATATATGGAAATATGGAAAAAAATACAATAATTTCATCGTTTCATTGAACATTGGTGGATCTGCGACTTATTTACACTAATGAAAAAGGAAGTTCTTACCCAACAGCGAGTTGAGCAAATTATCGTTTACATCTCCAATCAGTATTACTTCCGATGAATGTGATGATTTCGTCAATTTACCCATTTTATCACGTCGTTATTCAGATCAAAATATCTCTCCCACATGAGATAGCACGTCTGCAAGACAAAAAACTTTAAACTTAAGTATAATACACTGCAGATCTTCCCAATTACCAGTTCTGGTACATCGTCATGAGTTCTAGCGACATTATCAGGAATCAAGCCACTTTCCTTATCATATCACCGATGCAGGGTGTCACAAGGTGCCAGAGAAGTGTCACCTCAACCTTCTCTCTCGACACTCCTTATTGATCAATACCAATTCAAAGCATAATTTGTTCGTTGGGCACTTTGCCAGAAGGAACGTTTTGAATTGCTTTTGACGCTTTGCATTTCTTTTTCATCAAAGATGAAATTATTTTTCCTTTCTCTTTTCTTTCTCCCTACTCTTACCCTCTCTCTCTTCTCTTCTTCCTCCATATTTTCATTCCCTGTTCTCTCTCCAAAAATATTAAATCATACAAATTATTTCATGTAGTGACTTGATTGACGTGAGATTATTTGTATAATTCTTATACCTCTTAATCTTAATGATATTTTTTGTAGAACATGCTTTTAGTTTTCACTAGATAGCTTTGTTTGTGTTCACGGTAAATTCAAATGTTGTTTAACGTAGATGAAATCGGCAATTATTCAGGATCAGGAATCATCATAAATATTCCTTCGTGTAATCGCCAAATGTAAAAATATAGTGGACGATGAATACAGGAAGCAATTTCACATACAGCTCTCCTGTAAACCGTATCTCGGCACCTCTTCCAGGTATATGATATATCCGTACATTAAAATGAAATTAGGTATAAAAATTATTTTCATATTTTTTATGGGAAGATTAGATTTATATTATATTTCGAATTAAATTTTCAAAACTTTACAAAATATCATATTATTATCTGTGTTCATAAAATGATGAATGCGATGTATCTAACAGTGCTTATTCTTTTTCCTCACATTTCCAATTATTTCCTCTATGCATATGCATGTAATTTTATTCATATTGATAAAATAAATAAATATAAAGGATAGAGCAGTTTAAAAGAATGATGGATCGTTTTTTTTCTTGAATAATTTTCCAGAAACACGGAAAGCAGTGAGGTGTTTCACGGATATCGCAGAACTGGTGAACTGCAAAGGTTTAGTTGATACACCCATTGATATAACACCATTGGGTATATATACGCGTATCAATTCAGTGATGGGTAGTCCAAGAGACGATTCTGATAGGTTTCAACTTTGTTTATTTGTAGTTTTCCGGAACGCTAACAGATTTTTGAAAGACGATAGCTGTAGTTCTATTATGCTTACCGTTTTTTGACTTTTATTTCTCCTGAAAATAATTTACATTATGTCTTATTCAATTATGTCTCATTATTTGCAGTAACTCAATCGAATGGACAGATGACAAATATCCATGTACATCATGCACAAACCTGAAATTGTGCCTGTGTCGGAGTTGTATCAATCATAAAAGTTTGTTCTTGTGTATTTTGTGGTAAAAATTTATTATATAAAGTTTGACGAAGTAAGTTTATGTCATCTCATAACTTTTTTTTACCGAAGATTTCTTATATCCTGATCTATAATTATCTTTTGAAACTAAGAATTTTATTCAGTTATTTATTTATAACGAGACACTTGTTTTATGATACAATTTCAACCACATATACCACGGATTTTTATCTTCAGTCAGATATGTTGACAAATACAAATTGCAAAGGAGAAAAGAATACGGAAACTATTGTTTCGCCCGCCAAATCGAAGATATTTTGGCATCTAATGTTAGCTTTAAGAAAAACTTAACAACATTCCACGTTTTTTTTCCTTTGTTTATAGAAGTACTTGTATGTTAAGGGAAATATCCTTAATTAAAAAAGTTAGTATCATAATAGTTTTAAATTTTTGTAATTTTTATGATTTTCCAGATTTCTCTAGTGAAATCATACCATTCAGCACATGAATCCATTGAATATTTAAAACAAAATATTCTTGACAAAAAGAAAGCCATAAAAAAGAAAAAAGCTGCTCTTAAAGTTATATGTACCAAGACCGAAAGATATCGCAAAACGATTGAGGAGCTTAAGGTCACTTTTTATCTTTCGCTTTAGTTTATTATATTTTTCATGATTTATAAAGATGTAAAATTTGCCGTTTTTTTCTTCCGTATTTTTTTTTCACGTGCTGTGCATAAAAATATTTATTCAAAATATTTTCCTAACGATGCAAAGTTTATAGGAACGGTGTCATGCACACCAAAAAGTTCTTTCTGGACCGCCAAATTCACTACAAACATTTGTCGATGCATATGAGGATAAGGTAATGGTTTTCGCCGACGATTTATTTTAAAATTATGATTTTATGAAAATGCTTATACAGTGCAAAATTTCGGAACGAATTCTTACTTTATAACGATAGAAAATTTTATTTAGAATATATGTGAATGTCCTGTTTGTTTTCATCACATGCAAACTTATTTTTCATAGCTTGTATTCAGATTGAATTAAAATCAAAAAAATGTTAAGAAAAAAAAAGTACAAATACGGTGAGAAAATGCATAAGAGGATTAATAAAATTCAATTTTAGTTGCAAAAAATTGTGAAATTCAATGCTCAATGGTTTTTAAAAATTTTTCCTATACAGCGAGTTTTAAGACCACAACCTATCATGGATGATGTGGAAAGACGCTGTCGAGAAATGATTGCAGAAGCATGGTAAATTAATTAATTTGTTTCATGTTTGTTAACTGTAAAAGTTTTCATTCAAGATTTGTCCTCTTCTATTTAGCAGAGAAATATGTGAAACAATTATCAGTAATTTTTTTATTCTTCAGTCAAGAATTCGCTCCGTCAACGGACAAAGTACTGGCTCCAATGGAATGTGGAACTTCTTCAGAACCTTGTTACACGGTAGATTTGACACTTTCGATTAAATGGTGCTTGAAGATATTAAAATATGTGAAATAAAAAATAATGAACAGTAGAAGAAACAAAAATTAACTTTCTGATTAACTTGCACATTACATCGATAGTATCAGAATTCATTTTTCTTCTACATGCTTTTTTCCTCGTTAAATTTTCTTTAATTTATGATGATTTAAGAGTGTTCCAGATTTGTGACTGTGACGCGCCAGATCGAGCTCAGTACAAAATTCTGAAAGGATGGCTTAGCATAGGTATTCCAAATGTACCTGTTGCCCGACCGGTACACAATATGTTCGCTGCATTTGTTTATACTATCCAGCTTGTTAATTTGCTAACCGTTAATTTCGATGTGTGCATACCTGATCAGGTTGTATTCTTAGTCTCTTTTATCTTTACACTTCTTATTTTTTCTGAAAATCAAGTTAGTTAAGCTTGGATGAGCAGAAAGATCTCGCACAGTTCTCTGATATCAAATGTTTCACTTCTTATTTTGCTAATTTCTCTTCTTTACCTTTCTATTTTTCTTTTAGTTCATCAATGACGATGCGGGAATTTTCCGAAATATTGAGTACTGTTTAGTGAGTTCCAACTCTTTGTTCCAGATTTCATATCAAGAATTCTCGTCATGCAGAAAATGGACAGATGGTTTATTTGATACAGACATTTTTAAACTGAATCGTGCAGTCGTAATGCTGTGCTTGAGTCTAGGCATTGAGTCGAAATTAATCGAACCTCTTAATCCATTTGCTAATCTTCTTCTTCTCAGCAATATTGTTAATGATTCCACTTCTACTTTGAAGGTTTGTTTTTTCCAATAGTTTTTAATATTTATTTTCATTTTATTTACACTCAGTGATTCAGTTTCACACTTCTGCAGTAAAAATACAATCGTATGCTGAGCATGATTACGGCAACATTTTATATAGCAAACTCTTCTCTCTGTCCGCACGACACAAATTACTGCCTTTCCTTATTATCCAGAATTAGGTGGAATTATTATCATGCTTTCCGAAAAATCGTCGTGGAATCTTGTCAAATTTTATCTCAAATTTTATCGTAGTTAAACATTTTCGCTGGCATCAACCTTCGTTCTCACCATTCTTTAGTTAATTTCAGCCAGGACATCATACATTGACAAATGATTTGGCAGTTATCTTGGAAGAAGATCTTAGACAAATTTCTTGGGCGGAACGTGAAAGAACGGTTATGCTTTTCCAGTTGATTTTCCTTTTTTTTAAAGTTCTTAAGTCTTGCATTTCACAAAATTTACTTATATGAGAAAGAGTTTCGTTTTTTCTCATTTTGCAGCAGCACATGCTACTGCAATGTATCAAGAAAGAGTTTGAATATTTTAATATTATAAAATTGATAGTAATTGTTTCCTAATGTCTTTTCATTACTGTACGTAATATAGAAATTATGAATGTTTTAAAATTTAGGAGGAAGATGGATGGTACATGGTGCGGTATAGAGACAATTATTATGATGAAACGTATGATGTTTCGACACCTTTGAGACCAATTCCTTCGTTGAGTGATTTGGAGGAAATGCTTCGTGATTTTTCGGCTTTTGCATCACCTTCAAGTCACATGTCTGAACATGATTTCCAGTGTATTCTTGGAGATGCAAGTCGTCAACATTCACCCGAGTTTCTTCCTCGTGTTCTGGGTATTTTTAGGAATTTTAGTTCGAAATGATTTATATGAACTTTCAGTTTTTATTTCGAAATAACGTGTATTATTATGTTGCTAAGACGTACTATAAATTTTTGTTCACTTTAATGAATTGGTTGATAGATAATTGTTTAATGTTGAACCAGATCACTTTTAAAAAAGAAATATGTAGCAAATTTGTTTTAAATATTTATAAAATTTAAGACTGAAAAAATATTGAAAATTGGAATTTTGAGACTGATAGACAAGACTCATTATTCTTTCTAATTTTAAAGCTTGTGAATTTTCAAATTTCGTTCTTAGCAAACCATCCTGTTATTTGGGCAAATGTTGTTCTCAGGCTTAGTAGTGGCCTACGATAACAATTATCAAATCATGCTGTTAAATCCATTGACTGATTAGTAATATTAGCAATAGGTTTTTTAGATTATATTTTCTTCGATAATGATTCAGAAATAATAGTTTTGCCATTTTCCTATTACATTTTCTCTTTTGAATCGATTGGGCAACGGCTTATATATCTGTTATAAAGTTTTTGTTTTTGCTTTTTCTCAACTCTATTTGTGAATTTCACATTTTATGTACTTATGCATTGCAAAGAAAAACATAATGATTAAGATCTTTCATGATTCTCACATTCTTAATCGTTATTGGAAAACCACCTTGTCATTTATGTCCACTTTTTCGTATAGTTGCATCTTGTTTTCATTGTTCCTTGGATTGGTAATAAATCTTACTTGATTTCATAATTGTTCTGACAGAATTCCATGGTTTGCAAATTTTGTAATTCAATCTATCACATAAACAAAATGTATTCTTGGCCGTTATCATCAAATGGTGAGGAATTAATTGAATGTTGCGGTCTTTACAAAACAAGTCGTGATTTTATATTTTTCAGAATGTTATGAGCTAAGTATCCTTAATTTCAATTGTGAAAATTGTGAGAATTGCTGCAAGAATTCAACAAGTTTAACCAATATTGTTGGACCTTCTCTAAAAAATTAGTGAACATACCTACATCACCCGCATAGGCTCATCACAATATCAACTGATGTTTGTTTCGGCAGCTCTATTTGGATTTTATTCTCTTATGGATTATTCGATCAAATCGTCTTGAATCCTACGGATATATCTCTTGTTTGTTATCAATTATTTACGAAAATTTATCAGATGAGGCTCTTGTTTAAACGTGGTGTAACACAATTGTTCTTCTGGCTGTTATCAGTTGGCTGCCTGGAAAATGTTTAATTTTCGAAGTAGTATTAGAAGAGCTTGATGAGTTTATATTTTAACTGATTATATTTTCTTCGCTTTGTATTATCTTTAAAACATTTGTTTGAATTTGCAGAATAAAATATGGAAGACAATATATTGTATATTCTGTTAGTTCTGAATATAATAAAGTTCTAATAATTTCCATGTATTTTATTGTAATTGTCCATTTGTCCATTTGAAGTAGCTTGTTTACTGCAACGCTAAACAATATCTAAAGTAGAGCTGAAAATTTTCTTGAAAATCAATTTATTTCATTTTGATTATTAGATGGTATTGCGCAGTGAGCCTCTCAGGATTTCATTACTATGTGACAGGAATAATCAAATTTATTATAAATGAATTTCGTGATTTTTCATATCGATCTCAATACCCAATATATTTAATATGATTTCAACATTGAAATGCCTTTGTTTTATCAAATTATTGGAATGAATCAAGGCATTTTGTTAAAATGCAAATTCTTATTTATGCAAAATATAAGCATTAAATTATTTCTGTCAGCTTTTTTTATCACTGCCGTAGGATAAAATATTTTTCTTGCTATTGTGATGATCGCCACTTGAATTGTTCTTACAGCTTATATAAAGAGAAAAAAAGAAAGAAAAAAACCTTTCCCTAATTTGTATGCATTCGTACGGATCCATTCTAATTTATATTTGCCATATAAAAAACGAAAAAAATCTTAGGAATATCTTTTTTATACATTCATCTATTTGCTAGACATTTCTTTTACAATTTCATTTCAAAAGATATCTTTTAACGTAAATTTTTAAAATTCATATTTCTGCCATCCCTATTTTCTTGTTAAACTTAAGCACTTTTATTTTGCATTTTTAAATTTACAACTGCATCACAGCAATTCGTCGTAAATTTTAACATTTGATTCGAGCAACAAGAATGATGCCTAATCTGAGGAAAATTATTCTTTTAAAGCCAGATTGTTGTAATAATTAATACATATATGATGCTATTCATAACTGCTATTTCGGTTCATTATTATTTTGGTATCAGATATCAGCTTAGAAGAATTTTTTCTTCAAAATAAACTGATTAGGTCAGATATATCAAACATTCCAACTTCCTTTAATTTATTCGAAATTCCTAATATATATAATATAATCTTAATAATTCTATTCTTTTGACCAATTTATACTGCAAAATATCGATTCAAATGAAAAATTGGTAGTGAAAGATTAAATGGTTATGAATGATATTGTATAATGAAATGATCACTTTCCTTTTCCAACAAATCAACTGATAAGTATTACAAATGATAATATTTTTTCCATGCGATAAGTAAACTTGTTAATATTGTTTACTTACCCCTACTATTCTTTTTATCATTTTTTCTTTACCCATCTTGAGTCGCTTTTTCTTTTTTCATCATTTTTTTCTTTCTTTTCTAAAAATTTTTTGGCGAGAAATAAATTTGCCGTGAATTCGATATTGGAATGCTTTTTTTCTTTCTCTTTTTTGTCTCATTCAATTCAAATTAGCGACTGGTTTGTAGAAAAGTACAGAATGAATGGAACAACAGGTTTTCTCTGATAAAACAAAACAACATCAAATGATGAAATATAAATTGTAAGGTGACGCCATTTTTGGCTTACTGATAATTATTTTTTCCGGAATCTGTTACATGTTCATATACATATGATGCCATTGCGAAATGATATTAAATGTTTGATTTTCTTTTGTTCTAATTTTTTTTCTTCATTTTTGTTGATCGAAGTTAACTATTGAAAAAGAACCGTTGAAAAACTTTCCATTTTTTTTCACTGATAAATTCTTCACTTTTTTCTCCTTGTAAAAGTTACTTTTTGATTAGACATTATACTTTATAAAAGACATCTGTTATAATACGCACCTTTTGAAATTTTTGATTACACCTTTTAATGCAAATCATAAATTCAAACTAAGGTATATTCCACTAACATATTGAAAATTAATGATTTTTGCATGATTAATTACTTAATGGCAACTGAAAATTACTGCATTTCTTGCGAACAAGATCATTTAACGACATTTTAATAATAATACTAATAATACTGAAATAATTAATTTCAGTTTGAGCTATTTCAGCTAATTCAATTCAATAATATTTGAAATTTTAATTCGTTTCTTTTCCTTCTATCATTTCATCTAACAGTATTGTTCGATTTTCCAGTAAATTTTTGGAATATTGAAAAAAGCGAACAAATAATTCATCTCGAGCATGGAGAGGTCACGAATTTTAGCATTCTCCCAATTTTGATGGTGCTGACCGAAAGTGTTGCAGAAATAAAAGCATCTAATTCAAATCCAGACAGGGGAAATGGTTTGCTGAAGTTCATGAATAAGTAAACATTTCATGGGATGAAAAAGATCTTGGCAATTAAGTTAACTGTTATGCATCCTCATATTACTATTTCCGATCCGATTACGATAAGATCTCTTCAAGATATCATCGTTATATTTTTAGCGGTGTATTATGCCGGAAATATTGAATGAATGATTCATTTAAATGAGAAGTATTCGTCTCACACATTTTGCATTGAATTCTTCTTTACTACAAATTATTCCTTGAAATATAATAGGTCACTGCCAATGAAATACCGGAAAGAAATATGCACAAAACTAAATTAAGTTAAAAAAACAAAGTAAAGTTTAGAGTTAACTTCACTTTAAAAGTTAAAATTTTTAGAAGTCATTAATCATTAACGATAATTCATACTTCGCAATGAACACAAATCATTCTTGGCTATAAAATTAAAGGCCCTAATCACTGCAACATTCATATATACGTAATTGCTAATTTGTACTTGCTTCTGAATATTTCACTAACTTTCAAAAATTCTTTTTGAATTTTTCAATCTTGAAATATTGCCCAAAGCTTTTAGGATTTTTCTTTATTCTATATATTTTTATTCCAATATGATCATTATTCCACCATCATTGTAAGAATGATAACAATGTTGCCATCGCTAAACATACTTTTTTTGTTTATTTTCTGCAAAAAAAGAATAATATTACTTTACATGAATGATTTCATTTAAAGTTAGAAATTCGTAAGCTATTTTAACAATTCCGGTGAAATAATGTCAAAAAGTAAATTCCTTTTTCTTTCTTTCCTTCTCTCTCTCTCTTTTTCATTTTCCTCTTTTTTTATTCGTGAAAAAAACAAAGAACGAAAGAAATTAATAATTATTGAAGAGAAATATGCATTAAATTTATTTAATACCTGTGAACTGAAATAATATCTTTTTTTGTGATCAAAAATGCCAAACATTTCACTGAGTTTTATATTGTTTTCTATGAGAAAGCATCGAAGAATTCTTGTGTGGAATGCATTTTTGAAATAATTTTCACATGTCATGTGCTGAGTGCAACTTACGATCGGTAACAAACCATAAACATTATTGTAATGCTTCATCCCAACCTCTGTACATTGCTTATCAGAATTGATCACAAGTATCTCTCTTATCAGTGGAAACAATTGTTGAAATGCAAATTCCGTTTAACTTTAACTTTTTCATTTCCTTTTTTATTTTTGTTAATTTTTTTCTCATAAGTTATTTTCTTTTACCGTCTCCTCCTAAATGACTTCTCGTTGCTTATCTTTTTTTGCACAAGAATATTTATCAGTAACTGTGCTTCCTAATTTCATAATAAAAAAAATCATTTTTAGAATTTCTTGAATTGTTTTTCAATGGCAAGTACAGTAATGCTGAAGCATACTACAGTCAAGCGAGTACAGTAATAATTTTGTGGAATTATTAGCTAAGAAAATGAAAGATCATCCCTCACGACAAAATATCAACCAAAGCAATCCCCCCTGTCTTGAAATTGAATGAGAAATTTAAGATAAATTTTGGATACTCTTCTATTTATCTACCTTATAACTTCAAAATAAATAATAAATATTCTAAATGAGTTAGTAGAAGTCGAATCTTTTACTTTAACATAAGGTTGAAGTGCTAACTCTTCCAGTTAAGTATCGGATAGAAATTTTCAAAAATATCTAATTAGCCTTCACTTTACCGTACTGAGCACATATCCCAATCAAACATTAGTATAAATGAATATAAAACTCGAATGAACTCTCTTTCTTTTAACTCATTCCGTTTCTTGTCCTCATCGAGAAATAATAATCATTTTTCATCCTTTATTTTATTTCTCGAAAAAAAAATCAGTATTTACTTTTTTAAACACTACTTCATTTTTCATATATTTATTATTACTAGTAATCTTATACTTTTAAAATGCACCAATCACTGATAGCAGCTGATATGAAAGCCGGTTCGTTGGATTCGGACAATAGTTATCGGCAATTTTTGCTCTAATTTATCATTTTACAAAATGGACAGACACTTGCATACACATCTATATAAGTGAGATCATGAAATCCTTGATGAAAGCTTAACACGAAATAATGCAAGCCAAAATGAATATTGCAGTCCTTATAGCATCATTATGCTTATTTCATGTTATCATTGTTTTTAGATGTCAAGAAAGAATTTTTAGATTATTTGTCTCACCGATGTTATCATTCATGGCCACTATCATCACCATTATCGCTAACCGTCCATCATCGTTATTATCATCACTAACAAATGTTATTTCAAAAATTTATTATTGCCTTGAAATAGCTTTACATCTTGAAATTCTCTAATAATTCTCTTATTAACTGACTATTTTTATTAGCAATTTGCCTCTTTACAAGGAGCGCAACTCCAGAACACAAAAATTTCAATTTAAAAAAAAAATTGACATCTGATATGTCATGTCTGAAATTATAAATGAGATGCATAATAAAATCATTACTGCAGTTGAGTTAACGAAACCAGTTCTAAAACTGATAATCTGAACTGATCGGTTCATAAATCTGTACTCGTTATCTTCAGGACATTCCTTTTGCTTCACTTTACCTTTTCGTCCTTTTCAGTTTAATTAATTTTGGCTTTTTTCTAGAGAGAAACTGGTGGTATCACAAAAATTCCTTTCAGATTAAAAAAACAATAAAAAACTGGAAAGTTTTTTTCTCAATTATCAAAATAATGCAAGAAAACAAATTTATTCTTTTGTGCCAATTGAATGTTTGAGCTTGAAGTCTTTTTTCTTAAATAAAAATATTTATTAAAGATGATAAATCACATAGAAGAAACAATAACTGTGATGATTTTAATAATTGATAATTTTTTTTTCAGGAAGATCGAATGTAAATTAACCATTTTAAAACTAATGAACTATCTTCGAATCAGAAATAAATCAAAACGAGTTCATCAATTTTAATAATCAAAAAATACAAAATATAATTTCATATCAAAAATTATTAGAATGAAAGAACCAATTTTAATAAAAATTAATTAATGAAAAGTTGGAAAAAGCGATATATTATGAAATCAAAAGACAGTAATCAAATGATTTAATAGGAGATTCTGTGAATCTAATAGTTTTTTGAAAACGTTATCTGTTATTTTAACTAATGCTAAATTGTAGATAGCTTAGATCTGTAATTATATGCTTAAAGAGCCAAAGGTTGAAGAAAATATTAATTACTTTCGATAAGTTACTTTGTAAAATTTTTAAATCTCAAAATTTCTAAAATAAAAATAATTCTAATTGAATTTCTTTTTTGTTTTTCAGTAATAAGAGGACTGAAATACCATAAAATCATTGATTTCCGCTTGTGTTATTTTTATTATTCGCACTGAATTTCTTCTCAACGGAAATCTTTTTTTCTCGCGTGCAACAATTTTCAACAATAATTTCAAACAAAAAACTATCACACCATTTTGTTCGGCAATAAATCACTGATTGAAAAGAGAAAATGATGAAATATGATGCAATTGAAGAGTTTGAATAGGCGAAGGTCATCACCTTTATCAGTGAGTCATCATCACTTTATCAATGTAATTATGTTTGAGAAATTTGTGAAATAAATGACCGCTCCAATTGACCCTCTTTTAAATTTGTCCTCATTCATCTCGTTGTTGTACTTGTAATGAGCTAAATTCGACAATTTATTACTTCATGCAATCAGCGATTAGTTCTCTGATGAGACTTTATAACGGACAGAATGGATGATTAATAGCTCCAACCTGTCTCATTAATCTAAGGATTTGTTAATACATGTAACAACAGGTAAGTAATCGATGACAGTTGTGGAAAAGTTAATTGTTCTCATTTTCGTCTTTTTTTGCTCATATCATAATTTGATTGAGTGATGAAATTATTTACTACCATTTGCTTATGTTCACTATAACCGCCCAAATTCTTTTTCAAAAAAGGTATAGAGTGAATGAGAATTATAATTGCATGTTTAACGCGTTTAATTTGAAATAAAATTTCGAAATTTCAAATCATCCGATATAATTGCTACAAATCTTCACTATTTTTCTTCTTCAATCATTGAATCTCTTTATAATTTTGAAAATCTTCATAATCATCAAGTATTTCAGCAACTTTTGGCTATTTTTCTCATTATAATAAGTAATAAGTTTATTTCTGTAATTTTGCCGAATTTCAAACTATAAATGTCAGATCCTACTTAGCAATTCCTGATTTTCTCCTTTTCATTTGATTTGATTACCATAACCTTTACTAGCAAAATGTAAATAAAAATGAAAATTATCGTATTAGTGTAAATTGTGACATTTAAATTTACAGTAATTAAGTATACATTAAATCAGATCAGAATAATTCGGCATGTCAATAAAGTAATTCGAAAATAATTAATTCATAAATAATTAAGCAATAAATTTTTATTAGTCTATTCACTTATTTCATTTTATCACGTAAGCTTTTTCTATTATTTACTTGCAAAAGCATAATAAAATCTAGGATATGAGTAAACAAAATATCGCGCATCTCATTCAATCTTTCTGTTTGGTCATTTCTACATTTACTGGACGATAATTGACGACCAGTGGCCAATTTCCTGTTTACATCTAACCGATAAATATTTGAATATTAAATGAATGTGAAGAAATATAGGAAGGAAATAAGCGTTAGCAGAACAGATGCCTGTTATTCCGTAGACTTTGGTTCGATTTCTAGAAGCTATCCTGCCAAGAGAGTACATTAGGTTAGAGTACCCAAAGCTGAGAATAATAGTAAATTCTGAGGAATTATTTTGTTATCGTCTTTTTTAACAGAAAGGAGAAAAAATGGGGATAGAATACGAAAAGACATTAGGATGTGCAAAAAGAGTTCTTAATTTGAGGAGAATGAAAAAGGAATAAATGATTTATGCTAACCAAAGATAACCAATCAGAAATGGTTATTAGCGTTCATTAAATGGTGAAAAATATTGAGGAGGAAGAAGAGATGTGTAAGATACATAAGAAATTTGACAAATTATTGGTATCTTTCAGTATTATCAACCCATAAGGCTGACGAGGTCAATTGTTCAATGTTTCCTTTCATTTTCCAGGCTAATTTACGTTTAAAAATCATTACAGCTTGTGGATTTTCTCATTTTTTCTTTCTCATTAGAAATATTCTAATTATGCATTCAAATTAAGGTAGTCTTTAAATAAGTTCTAAAAGTGAAGGTAATTAAAGCTGCATTCTTTAACTCTGTAAAGTTAGAAGAGTACTGTTTGGAAGTGGTAAGTCTATTCGATATACCAATCAGATAGATATTACCATTTCATATAATTATATATTAAATAAACTTTGATCATCGAATGCTGACTGGAATTTTGTACATTTTTGTTTTTCTACTTCTTTATTGAAAACAAGAAATAGAATTTAGCTTATTGATAATGAAATTTAAATCGTGAATAAAAAACGAATAGTAGTTCAGTGACATTTCCCACTACAATGTGCCTCATTTTCAAAAGTAAGTTACTTTATGAATTTCGGAATAATTAAGAAACATTCCTTTTTTTAATCAATCAGTAAATACTAAATATAATTCATAATGGTGAAAATATATTTTCCATTTTCCTCTTTTATAAATCGGATTTATCCTACAAAAAGCAAATTTATATATTCCTTGTCATTAGTGCATGGAGTTGTTTAATTAAAATTAGATGAAAATGAGTATAAAAAGAGATTAGAATTTAGGTAATCGGAAAACCCATCTGATGTCAAGTCCTTCTTCTCAGGCTTTTCCAGACTGTTAATTTCGATTCAATTTTAACTTTTCACGTTATGATATATCGATTTCATCCCATTATCTCATTGCAACAATATTGTTTGTTGATCAACCAAACTCGGATGATAAGTTATTATTAGAAGAGTACATTTAGCATAAAACTGGAGAAAGCTAGTTCAGCTTAATTGTGACCCACTTCTAAGAGATGGCTAGTATCAAGAGTTCCCAAGGATGATCCATATGTCAATGTACGATCTATCTGTGCTAACATCTTCCTAATTAAAAGAATTTTTATTTTTTGATTCTCTAAGGCAAATGGCACGTGTGATAGTCATACCAGATGGGTGATTGATATCCTAGATTTGTAAAAAGCATTTGGTTCGTTCTGAACAACTTGTAAACCAAATACGTCACGTAAATCAATTACATGATGTTATTGTATTCGCTATTACGGATAATAAATAGTGGCATAAGAACATTTGATCGTTCCGTAACGACGTATAGAATTCAAATTTTATCTTGAAAAACTAAAGTATGAATCATTTGGACCTTCAAGGATGGGCACAATTTTTCCTATAAAATCTTTTTATAAAGGATTCAAAAAAGGATACTTCCAATACTTGCTCAAATAATTCAGTGGTTTAATTAACGAATAACAGTAACTATCAGCCCGAATGTTGTATGAATATATAGGTTAGCTTTTGGTTCCGATGACCAATACAGGTTCCACTTTCTGCCTGGCCTTGTCCCAGGACTTAATTCAAAAATATTTTGGAAAAAGAAAATGACGAAAGCTATGCAGCATAATCAGGTTAAGGTAGAGAGCATTCCTTTTTCAAGTTGTGATTACGATTAATTCTGTTGGGTTAGACAAACAGCCTGCAATTTTACCTTGAAATAATTGTCATTAACTCTGGAAATGGTATCTTATAACTTGAACCGAGGACGGAATGAACAGCTTTACAAATAGCTATACAAAATCTGTTTTCAGCTGTCTGGCTCATGGCTCATGGTTCCAAAACCATTTTAATTGAAAGGGTTGAAGATATCCCGATCAATACTTGACCTGAAAGTTATAACTTCTGGCACTTTCAAAAAAATATTAGAAACTTTTCCTACGAGGAATATCAAGCAGTGATCAGTTCCTTGTACAGAAAATTTTACAAAAATTTCAACTTCTGTTTTATAGATTAAATGAATTTACTTATTTCCTGCTTCCAATCAAGCTATTACCATCCACACTTTACCAATTTTTATTATGAATTATTATGAAAATAAGATAGGCAAACAGATCACAAAATAACTGCTATATCAATGTCGGTATGATTGTTGATGCCCACGAGTTTCACGGCTTTTTGATTGCTGATGTGCACGAGTTTCACGGCTTCTTGAACGTTGATGCTTATGTGCTTTACGACTTGTTAGCCGTTCATGCCGATAAGATCGTAAATGTTTCCTATGATCTGGTGAGCTAAATTATTTTTGTATAGATATCCAAAGTAAACAAATAGTGAAGAATGAAAAACAATAAAATCGAAGAACTTATAGCAAAACACAAACCCTGAGCTTCTTCTTGAATGTTGCTTTATCCTTTCATCCGAATGGATTTTTTTTTCTTCCTCATTACGTTTCTCTACCTTCAATTTCTCTACGTCTGACTTCTGAAAAGTAGCCAGACGTTGCTAAATATTTCAAGATTTTATTTCTTTACTACTCATATTACACCATAGACCATACAAATTAACAAAATCTGTGTGGATACAACCGGAAAGTTTCCTAATGTCCGAGGAATGAAGGAGGTCTATACACTAAATCACTACCATTAAGAAACAGTCGACATCGATAATAGAAATCAAAATCCTACGCCCTGCTTTATCTGACATCAAAAGAAAATTAAAATAAAATCCTGAGATAAGTTCATCAAAATCCACATAATTCTACTCTCCATTCACAATCCACCTTCTTTACACTTTTTTGACTTTCTTTTCACAGTACTGGAATATTATTTCAACCATGAATACTAACCTCCGCAACATTTGACTTGTATGCTCGTTTTTCCAATTCTAAAAGGAAAATATTGGTAATTAAAATATTGGTCGTTGAAATTAAATCTTTAAGATGCAAGTTTTGCAAGTTAATCATTTTCCAAACAAGGCAGATTTTTACGAATACAAGCAAAATTTATAATGCATAATTTATAATTACGTATTAATACTTTCCATATCAAATTTACATTGATTTTTACTTGTAATGTTTCCACTGGTCAGAAAGTAATGATTTTAAATATAGAAGTTGAAAACCAGAAAAATGAACTAACAAAGAATTGAAAGCATAATTTAGAAAAACATTCAGCTAAACAAATGAAAGTGAATTCACAACATCAAGATATTCTAGTAGCTTCTATACCACTTGCAAGTTAAAGAACATTCGGTAACCCCGATGTTCTCTAACCTACAGGTGATATAGCAAAAACTTAGAGATTACCAAATATGGGTTGATAGGAACCCCTCGACTAGACTGTCACTGAAGAGCAAATCGTACACAATCGTACTCATAAAATTAAAACAAGAGTCTCGATATATGGTTATAACAATTCTTGTGTTAAGTTATATAGGTATATCAAATAATTCATAAAAATTCAATCCTTGAAATGTCTTTGTAATCTAATCACTTTGTTAACAAATTTTTTATTCAGCATAAGCTTATACTATCTTCAAATCCTTCAGTATGATTAAAAACAGAAAATATTACGCTTCTTTAACCATCCTCAAATAATCTATTATGTAAATTTTACAGGCACAACAATACTGAAAAAAGTATATGATGAAATCCAGAATCGCCTGTGCCGTATTATTTATCACTGGATTGACGGAAAATATTGGCCAAATATACAAAGGAAAGAAATGGGTACCGCCCAGGATGAATCCAGACTTATTTCCAGTAAGTTAGAACAAACAACATATGACTTTGTCTTGACTGAATTCTCTACAGATAAAGTCATTAATTGTTATTTCTTGACGTTCAGTTCAATTTTCTGAGCAATACTGAAAAGTTTTGAAGATTTTCTGAAATTTGAATCAACATTAACTACTGTTTACTATAGGAGCCCGAATTCGACTCATCATCTCCAGAATGCATACCGTACCGTGAACCTTGCGGTTTCTACAGTTTCACCATTAACGGTTATCCGCCATTAAAATGGGTCAAATCTTGGTCAGTTGCCATACAATCTTTTTTTAAAGTAGCTTGCATCTATCATTGAATTTTTTCCGTAAATAAGCGCTTAAATAAAATTTCTAAATTCTACTTCTCCTCTTTTCATCCTTGTTAATTCGGCTCTTCTATTCCATGCGCTTATCTATCACTCAGTGAATTCTAAGCGAGTTGAAGCAACTAAGCCCAACTTTGTTCCCTATTTCAAAATTAGTTTAAGAGTACAAGAAAGCAAAAACCAAATCCACTAAATTTTGAGCAACTTCATATAATTTCGGCTTTATCTTCATTATATTAAGCTCTGTACAATGTTAAATTTTTATTTTGTTCATGTATGATACATAAATCTAAAGAAAATCTACAGAACTTGTTGTCTTATTCCATTGATTTATTACCGAGATCCCTGTATCATCCATGCAATATTGTAATAAAAAAAGTTAATTTTCATGATTTAAAAAATTTTTTCAGGTGCAGATGCGATAAAGATCACATATGTACGTATGAACGAACAGATATGAAAATGCGTATTTATCGACATTCCTGTACTCCAAAAGATTCCAAAGATTACGACTGAATTTCCTAGTTTTTTCTTAATTCATTTCTTAACGAATGATTTAGTTGTTGAGTGTGTGTATGCTGTGTGTAACGAAAGAAATCTCCCTTTACCAAATTCAAACATCATTCTCTATGAAGGATTTCATATGCACAGCATATTTTGTGCTTCTTTATGAAAGAAAAACCGAACTAGGATACAAAAAAGCTATAATGCAACAATATTTCATTTTGATGTGGATTGCAAAAAAATATTTTATCAAAAAAAGGTATTTTTCGTTGTGTAATTATTCGATTCTAATTCATGACCAATTTTCCCATATAAAAATTAGTAGATCCGATTCTTTTCTCATTCTCCTCCCTTCCCAACAAATGTGAGAGAATCGTGGAATAAAAATAGAGAGTGAGAGAAAATGGAGAAAGATTTGCTAATTACGGTGTGCCCAGTTTCATTTTTGAATGCTTTGTGGATTTTCCAAAAATGAAAGGAATGTGCATTAACTCTTTTTTGTGTTTCAAAATTTTTTGGCAAAAATAGTCCCTACTTTAAGTAGAAGGGGAAACCCGTTATACCAAGAAATAACCTTGAAAAAGTGCCCTCTTTCGCATAAACGGGAAAAAAATCATTAAAAAATAAATTTAAATATGCCACATAAAAATTATGTATCATGTTACTTTTTCGATTATTTTTCATGTTTTAAAAAATTTTTGATCCGTATATTTTCTTACAAACCATACTGTTAACAATTGTATATTTAAGTTATTAACTCATTTCCAAAGATCTACTTCTGCATTGAATTTCTTTATGACATCCATTTATTTTATTTAGTTCTCAACACGTATCTTGATCTCATGCTATTACTGCGATAGTCGTGTTCAGAGGTTAGATAAACGTGTTTTTTGATACTTTAATCTTATCCATGATGAGACAGCTATGAAAACGTAATATGTAAAATTAGTCTATTCCTAGGGAAATATATTCTTCAAATATTTAAGAACATACTTGAGATCAATAGGATCTAAGACTAACAGCATCGAGATTATCATTTAAATAAAATTCTAGACGCGAGTTATGAATTTTGCTTAAATTAGATCAACTATAAAGTCTATCAATAAGCAAATCGCTTACCGCTCTTTCTTTTCCACTGGTAATTTTTCGCAACAGATTGAGAGAAATCAACATGAATTCGTCTATCATCGATTAATACATTATCCATCTTGAAATAAGCGTTTTCACAACTTTGAACCTGGCAATGCAGAAAATAAACAAGAAAAAAATAGCCAATTCATACATTTTTAAATTTGTAGTTTCCCACTCTCAAGTGACCTTCAAAGTCAATTTTTGATTCCATAAGGCATTAATTACGTTGACGTAACGGCAAGAAATAAAGTTGCCGATCTCCAATACTTTCAATGTCATTATTGAGATCAAGTTAAGCTCTTTCTTTGGAAACGGTCATCATTGTTGGTGCTAATCCTGAACTAGGCATACCTTTTATGAGCAAGATGTTTTTCAACTCAAATATTACTTAGAACTAAGCGAAGATCTGTGAGTATAAATGGATTTGAAAGGTTAACCTTCTTCAATTTAACCCCAAAAAAGCAAATTACGCTGAATTACGGCATTAAGTTAAGCTCTGAATCTGAGCAATCCATCTTGTACATCTTTGGTTTTAATTAATACTATTTTTAATATCTTACCTCTTCAAATTCGATAAATGCATACTGCAATGAAGCACCTGTCTTTCTATCACGAATGATTTCACAACATTTTATTTTTCCAAATCGAGAAAAAATAATTTCGAGGTCCTGAAATGATAAAAAAATTTAATATGCAAAATCATAGAAATCTAATCGCAAAAAAAATCATTTAATCAATACTTACTTCATCAGTGGTAATTGGATTCAATTTGCACACGAACAGAACATTATCAGGTGGCTTCTCGTCTGCATAATGCAAATCACCCACCTAAATTTAAAAAATGTAAGATTTACTCGTTAACATAATAAAATAATTGCTCCCTAATTTGAATATTATTAACGATGTCGGATCATTCTATGTGAGATTGCTTGAAATAGTTGAAGTTACATTACTACACATTTAATCAACCTTAATCAAATATTCAATGATTGATTAGAATATCGCTGCTTTTTCAGTCAAAGTAATTATATAGAATGAAAACTTGCAAACCAAAAGAAAAAAGAGAGAGCATACCATTTCCAAAATTTGTGCCTGAGCAGCCATATCTTTGGTTTCAATTTCCTTTTGTATTTCTTCTTCCGTTTTACCTTCTTCCTCATTCAATACCTGATCCAACGCAATCTGAGAAACCTGTAATTTGGAGTGCAACAAAATTATCGAGAATCTTCATTTTATTGTAATGCATCTTCTGGTACTTACATAGTCGTATGTATGAAAACATTCACTGCATCAAGTTCTCAACAAAAGTGATACCCATACTTCATTAAAATAGTTCATAGAAGAAATTAAAATTAAAAAACGAAATTAAAATAGTTCACAGAAAAATTGATCACAAGAATAGGTGAAAGGATATGATGCATTTAACACTTTGAGTTCCTCAAAATCAAAAAAGTTAAAAGCATTAGGCAAAACAGAAATTTTTTAAAACATAATTGACTTACATTAAGGAGGTCAACTGTTGGTGATGGAGATCTGCTCGGGAAGCGGAGTTGTTTAGGATCATCAAAAGGATCATCCAATATAACTGTATGAGCTATCCTGTAACATGAAAAAAGTTCAAGAAATTTAAATAACTGTTAAAGAATTCAGACTAAAAATATGCAGCAGTTGCCTCAAGAGTAGTAGAAAATATAATAATTTTCATAAAATAAACATAAAAATTAAGAAAAAAGACCAACGCACCGTATGTCTCGAAATGGCCTGTTTTGCTCGTCGCAAATCTCTTGATTCAGTTTTTCTAACGTGTCTAATCCTTCAGTTACTTGCCCAAAAATAGTGTGCTTTTCATCCAAATAATCTAAGTTGTCACCTAGGATGAGCAACAATTACCAACAAGCATCAACAAGATTTAAAATTACAAAGTCGGCAGTTATTTACCATGCAATTTGAGCATCAGTATTAGCAAACCTAAAGTGATGAAAAATTGACTGCCAAGCATGTTAGCACCATTATTAACCATCGATACGATACCGATTCTGGTATGGCGTAATTTTGGAACAAGTTCTGGCTCGAAATAACGTGCTCGATCACCATATAAACGACTGAAAACAAATGACATAAGTTGCAACCAGAATAACATTTAAAAATAAAAAATAATATTGAAACTCACGCAAATACCGATTCTCCACCATTGCCTGTACCAGTTGGGTCTCCCGTCTGAACAATGTAGTTTTGCTGTAAGACATAAAATTAAAATGATCCAGTTGATTACAGCTTGAAGAATAAATTTATAGAATATATTTTAAAAAGTAATGCATTCATATACAAGATTATAATCTGCATAAGACTATCATGGAAGGTACATAAACTGAACAACCCAGATAGACAACTATATGATCAATAAGAAATATATAAAATTGAAAAGAATACGTAAATAATTTGCAAGTTGCCTACATAATAAATTGTCTCCAGTATATTCGATTTGAGAGGTTAATGTCTAATTATAAGCAAAAAGGAAGTGACATATCTATGAAGATACCTCGATCGCATGAAACTGGCAAAAGTTGTAATATTTCAATTTGCACAACTTCAAAAAGTTGAGACAACCTGAAAAACTCCAGAATTCGTAATATTTTCTTCACGAAAATTAGTTTCATTACTGTTTCAATTATGTGAACAAAAGTGACAATGGCATGAATATGATGATAGTATCGAGATAAGCAGAATAGAACTCTAGAAACATTAGAACTTATTGGAAATAGTACAATACCGATAAGATCTTACAATACATCTAACATAACACCGGAACTATTTGCACTGCTTTTTTGAATTAGATGGAAGCTGAGCATCAATATCCTTCAATGATTCTAAAATCTCTAATCAATAAGTTTAATCCAATCCCGCTTCGCGCTATTTAAATTATATCAAATCCTAAAGCTTCTTCACCCATTTGATGAAAATACTTTCAATCCGCGAAGTATACTTCAGCCGAATGAAACTTACATCTCGGACGTTCTTTCACGAACAAGTCAATGACAATATCACCAACCGTCGTTTCAACCAACACTGCCATATATTATAAAAGCATGAAGAACGACAAAAAATTTATTCGCTTCTGAATTAAGCTGAAAATCCTTTCAACTGTAGAAAAAAGAAGTCCACAAAATTCGGCTTACTATGATTCAGGGCCTTCATATTTGAATATTTATTTATCCAAAATTCTACTAGAATTCCTTCTATGATCTATTTATACTTGTCCCCTCAGTCTTCGAAGAACAGTGAAAATTATCTGGATTACGTAGCGATTTTGGAAAGTAAAAATAATTTCAAAATGAAAGGCAGCTACAAACCATCCGTTACTTGATTTCAATTCACGCAATGTCACAATATTTTATGAAAATGAAAATTCGGATCCATTCAAAATTCTACAGATAACAATTTTATTCTAAAGAGATCTTCAAACATTGTAGCAATAATATTAAAACTGCACAAAAAGAGGGTTAGTTATTCGAGAATCTTCTTTGGAAAAAGTTTTATACAAAAAAAAAAAACTCAAAATGAGATTTACAAATTTCATGGAATATCAAAAAGTGTATTAAGAGTCCTGCAAAGAAACTATTTCTTCCCTAAGTGCACTGATAATTTCTTCGGACCATTCTTCACGAATTTCATCCCAGACTACTTCCACATGTTTTGAATCATCTGCTATTGACATCAATGTGACCTCACCACTAAACATTTCTATACCATCCTGAAACGAACTTCTCGTATAAATGCTTCGGAAAAACTGCGATATTTTTAAACAACTAAAGTCTGAGAAAATCACTCACTTCTTTCACTAGCAAATTAGGATCGTATGTTTTCAATTTAGCAGCAAAAATTTTCCAATTTACATGATCGACTTCCACAGTTTCGCTAAAAGCAATAGTATGCAGGCATTTTCCTAAATGCCGCGCTGCTGCTTCTGGTGTCATAATTTCCAACTGATTTGTCTTGAAAAAAAATAATTAAAACATACAAAAACAACTGACACCATCTAATCTAAAGCTGCTAAAAATTATTTAATTTTTAATCTATCTATTGGAAAAAAGAACCTGTTTATCCATAGTTAAGTAAGCACGGAAAGGGCAAAAGCGTTTGCTCGGTGTCGGATCCAAACTAATACAGCGATCTATTATTTGCACGGGAATATTCAAGCATACATTTAAAGGAGTTTCAATTACAACCGTTTCACCATTTGCCGGTTTAAATACCCTTAAGTTAAATTCCTGGAAAAAAATATTGTGAACGATATTAAAGCAAGAGAAAGCAGAATGTCCAACAGTAATAAAATAATTGTTGAAATCTAACTTTCTCCACTTTTTCTTTCAAAAATTCCATTTTTGCGTCTTCACCATGAACAAACATAACATTTCTTGGCTGACAATCACGAATAAGCTGAAATAAATAACGATGTCTTAGAAAATTAGTCACAAGAAATTTAAGTAAAAAAGATAGCAAACAATTTTGTATTTGAATGTAATTGTACCAAATGTTAAAGCCCTCAATACTTGAAAAATGATATAATTTACAGATAATTCCCCCAAGATCAAATGCTCCACCTGCATAATGCCTTTAGCGTCAGCATGAGCACTGAATGACATATATTCGACTCCCAAATTGATTTCTCTCTGGAATAACATGAAATTAATTACCGAAATGGTAAATATTTAGAAATAATATATCTCGATTACCATTCTCCCAGCGATTTCAATTTTTTTCATTCCAGAAATCACTTTCGCTCCAACCGTATTAGCAACACAAAAACCAGGCATAATAATTAAATTTTTCTCATCCGAACACCACTTTGTGAAAACTCGTAAAGACTGTCCACCATGCAACATGCCTGCAACAATGGATATATAGATGTAATGAACATTCAAAGAAATCTTCCTTATAAAAGGACTGCTGAATGTTCAGGTAGTCAAGAAAATTTTCCCCTATACTGCGGTTACGAAATACATACCAGGAGTGCTGAAAAGTACCATTGGACCGGGACTGTCAATATAAGACTGTTCGAAAGGCCTAATATGTTTAAAATCAAACATATTTCGCTCAACAAATGTCCTCTTGATTTTTTCATTTGTCCAACTAATGAATAAGCGATAATACTGAAAAAAGAGGCAAACAAATTCAATAAAACAAGTTCTAAATTCATTCCTCCAAAAACATACTATGTCAAAATTTGATGATGCATTAACATCTTTAATGGAAACAAAATATTCGATTTCGACTGGTATTAACGCAATAGATTGCAACAGAAGAAAAAACGTACTTGATTAGCTTTTTCTGCTAATCCCTGCGAGAAAAATATTGGATACTTCAAATTCATCCGCTCCCAATATGATTCCAATAAAATACACAATTCTTGTGCACGTCCAAGAGCAAAAACAGGAATCAAGACCTTAAACTTAGTTCAGTGATCATCAGAAGTGTCAAAAGAAAATAAAACAAACGATTCTTCATCATTACAAGTAGTTTGTGGACAGTAAGGATAAGAGAAAATAACCTTTCCACCATTCGACACAGTGTCATGAACTTTTTTCAGAAAATCTCGCTCACGAGCACGTTTTGAATCTCTTATGGTTGTCGCGTAAGTACTTTCTGATATTAGTATGTCAGGTTTGAGACCAGGTTCGACACGCGCAGCACCCAAATGTCGATCAGGCGTTGTATTAAAATCTCCTTAAAAAAAAACTAAATACAGCTATTTAATTTTGAAAACGCATAACTTCTGCTTCAGAAAACAAAACTGTGTCTAGTAACTGTTGAAAAAAGGAACGAAAATACCAAAAATATGCATATTTGACATTCTACGTCGAGTTAATACTATAACACACCTGTATATAAAACGCTTTCAGAGCCAACCATAATTTGAAACATCGCAGCACCAAGTACATGACCCGCATAAAAAGCTCGTATCGATAATTCATTATCTACATCGATTTTTTCATGTATATTTATTGCAATTACCTATAACCCAAAATTCAGCACTGTTCCGAAAAAATTTAAGGAAAATGAAGCAAGGAACTAAATAAAACCTTTTTCATACAGTTTTTGATCATTTGAGAAGTAAAAAAATTCTTTTCTCCTTTAAATTCAGTCTGAACTTTGCGATAGTCCTCCTGAAATCACTATCAAATATATTTAATATAAAAGACGAATCACACGGAGATTTAACAGCTAAGTAAGATCAATTCGTGCAAAACCTTCCTTTCCAGATTGAGAAGTGGTATTAAATACGAAAACAGAAGGAAGCTACCGTTAAATTATGGTATGTAATTTAAGGAATCACAGATCTGAAAAGTAACTAGTATGAAAATATTACCAATAACACAGGTGCAATGGCTTTGGTCGGATACGTCATGTAAATCGGCCCATCGTAGCCAATAACTTCACTCATATGAGGAAGTGAGCCACAATGATCCAGATGAAAGTGAGTTATGATGACACAATCAACGAATTCTGTTAAGGACGCACCACCACTAATGAAACTAAAATATGTGTGTATACAGAATAAACATATACAGAATAAAACAGTATATCGTATCAGCGGCGAATAAATTGCGGAATGGAACAGTTCTTCCACCAAATGAATTTCTAAGCTGATCTAAAAATCATAATTATTTGTAACTTCGGAAGTTCCATGTAAGAAAAAGGTCGATGTTTTTTCAAATGACCCAAGAAATACAGATTAAAATCTCCAAAATAAACTTAGCAAACTAACGAGAAATCAGGAAATCGTCGTTCATCGGAATAACCCATATGCATGCCACAATCAAGCATTACATTCTTACCACCAATGGATACCAAAATACAGCTTCTACCAACGTCTC
Organism: Cruorifilaria tuberocauda; assembly: GCA_013365365.1. Lineage (NCBI taxonomy): Eukaryota > Metazoa > Nematoda > Chromadorea > Rhabditida > Onchocercidae > Cruorifilaria > Cruorifilaria tuberocauda. Next base: position 57,033 of record JABVXU010000315.1, read on the forward strand.
GCCCCGCACCAAGAGGAACAATCTTTAATGAATCTTACCCAAAGTTTGCTGATGGAGTCCAAACTAAGTTTCGTAAAAAACTGTTTAGGCTTGTAAATTAAGAAATTTCAATAATCTGCCGGCTAATTTTGATAAGCAAGAGATTAAATGATGGTTGAATATACTAGAAGTGTCAAAGCAAGTCAAGAAATAAATTAGTGGTAAGTTACTGCTGCTTACCTTAATTTCGGGCATTGCTGACAATCAGACGCTAGTTTCCCGCATATAACAGCATTCAACTCCACAACAGAACATGATTTGATAAATCGGAACGATTCCTATCAATAATTATCAATAATTTTAGCGGTTAATATCAAAATTTTTGCAATTTAATTCGCAATTATCCTTATTTTAAATTATAGAATACAACGCAAAGAACTTTTAAAGATAGTGATTAAAAAATCAACGATCTCTCACAAAAGATAACCAAAACACTCAATGGCGAATTCCGAGATACGGAAAAAGTAAGGGAAATAATTAGTTTTGTTTGCAAATTTAGCAAGACTCTCAACCATTGCTCATTGATTAATGAACATATGCTCAATTGCCTGGAACAATTCGAGTCGATCTTTGCCATCTCTTCAGCGACATAATGCTTTTCATGCATTTTTAGTCACTGCAAAACATAAATCTTTGGTAACATTTTATACATTCTGTTATTTTCTGCCTCTCTCGAATTCTCCACTTGTTTTTTAGATCTTTTTTCTCATCGCATACAGCACACCTAAACGAAACATCTAAATAACACCCTAGTTCTCCCCACGAATACCATCCTCCAATCCAAACCGAAACGCCATTTTATGCAACGAACTGTGAAACGAAAGTGAAGGTCAAGTATCTACGACAGGTCAAAGTAACTCTCACTCTGAATTTCCATGGTTGGCATTTCGCATGATTTCACTCCGTAATATGTCATAATTCAGTTCATTATCTCCAGCCATTTCTGTTTAAATCGTTTCAGATACTGGATCATGATCACCCAGGTGATTTTTCTTAATATTGCAGGAGTTTCGGATTACGAGTTAGCATAATTTTTAGGTACTACCCGATTGCTAACAGTTCGATTTTCTGCACTAAATTTCATCTATTGCAGAGTAAGACTGGAAGAGAAGTACAATACTTTACTTGATATGGAACACATACAAGTGCGTATATGTACATTTTGACGATAAATAAATGTGGTAGCAAAATGAAAAACATTTACAGTAAGAGAACATTGCGAAAAAGACGGAAGAAATAATTGATGTGCTATTTTTAAAAACTCCATATCATTATTAAAGGTTTCAGGATAAATCTGGTCTGATTAAGGCTAAAGAATATAGAACAATTCTTATGAAACGGAGACTCTCAAATAGTAATATATTGTCCATATAAAAGAGAACCTAGGCTAAAGACAAAAATTGATAAAAGTAAATTTTAGTAAAAAAGAATTGATGTCTTTTTCAAATGCCGAAAAATAAGAAAGAATTGAGCATGAATTCATCTTCCCAAGAGTTCCTTTTCAAATAATTTCAAAAGAAATCGGATAGGGATGCGGTTTTTTACAATTACATTTTGATCACTGTTACTAAAATTATGAAACGCAATCGGTTAGTACAATCGGCCGCAGTTCAATAATGCAGGATTCAGTTATTTCATCACAAAACCACCTTCATCACTGAAATAATTTTTTCTAATTAATTTGTCAATAATTTGATGATGTCATGAGAAGTGAAAATGAATCAATCAATCTAGCAATGTATTCATAAATTCTAAAAAGATAAATGTCATTTTTTACACCTATTCCATTTTTTTAAATTTTTACTGCAAATTTATATATTGAATGGGTAAATTTGAATTATTTATAGATTAAAAATAAATTTGTTTGCTTTTAGTCTTCGCGTAATACGTATCACTTTTCATCTCCTTGCTTTTTTCATTTAGAATTATCTTGATGTTTATAATTTTGCCAATTGTAGCTTGGTAAATTCCTTGCGTTAAACTGTTTGAAGCAGCGGAAATGAGGGAAAAAAGAAAATTTTAATATGATTTATTAAAATTTCGTTTTTGGTGATAATAATAGCAAGATTAGATAAGCTTACTCCCAACTTCTTCCAAATTTTAAATCACTCCATACTTTCGGTTCACGCAAATCGTAGCAGTCTGTGTGCAGTTGACACTTTTTTCGTCTAAAAATGATCCTAACAGTCATTTGTACACCGAAAAAATCTATAATATTGAAAAACCATTCTTGTTGTGCTTTGGTAATTATTACACATATTTGTTGAAGTTAGTGCTTTCATCTTTGTTTATTAGAAGTATAGAATTGTAAGCCGAATTAAGGCTTTTTATAATGCTATTTCAGTTACTTCCGTGGTAACTCACAGCCCATCAGTTTTTTCATAGATGGCGCTACTCTCTGCCTCACCTCGGGTACCGGTCGATTGTCGAACTGTTGAAGTTGTTGACGGTTGCTGCAATGCTATCTCTTCTTGCGATGGTACAGTTACATCTTTGATATCATGATAATCCATGGATGTCCTTATCGCGGATACATTCATCGATGAAGCGATATTCCAGGACGTTGAAGTGAAGTTAAATTCATCTTCAATCGCTGCCACCGTCGTGCGATCTTTAATACTATCATCAATAATTTCTAAACTTCCTGTATTCCTCTCCAGACGATTGGAATTTTCTTGCGCAGATGCAAATTCCGACGGTTCGGTAATTTTCTTTCCTTCCATAACTGATATAGTTTCATTTACAGTTGTCACTGTCATTTCTAAACTGTCCGATTCAGTTACCTCATGTTCTATTGTATATTTCGTCACTGCCATCTGAAATTAATGATAAGCAAAAACTTCAAATTGTCAAAATGTTAGAAACTCTGAAATGTTTAAATCTTGAACTTTCTCAAATTTCCGTTTCACCTGTTGTTAGTTTATCCATCTTACTTATTTCCTTCTCAATACATTGTCTATAATCTATCTATTAAGAAATTCGACTAGGCCAGTTTTTTATGCGAATCTGAAACCAAAATGTTTTCTAATGTAAAATTCATGATGAAAATAATAATATACTAAATGGCACGTGGAAAAACAGGAAAACGAGCTTACGTCATTTGTAGTCAACGGCGATGTTGAAAGTGACGTAACGTGAAGTAGGACGATTAAAAACGAATAGTTTATTTGATTCATCTTTTATGGAATGTCAAAATCTTCCACCTGCAAGTTGTAACGTGTAATAAGCATTGACATAAATAATTGCTGAAATGATTTCATAAAATTTACGACATTCTCGAGAATCTGAATCAAGATTTGGAAATAACTGAAGAGAGAAAAGTAGCGGGAGGAGTTTTCACCATTTGAGTAATATCAAATGACAATATCAGGAAATATTTGCACAAGCAAGAAGATTAAAAAACCGCGCAGAATTATGATCCACTTAATCAGCTTTAATTGGGCATAACATGTACAAAAATACTTGCCGCCTAATATAATTTAGATTTGAAATTTGATAATATTTACATTAGAAATAGACAATTAGATCTTTTAATAGAATCATGATCATATTCAACTAGAATGTAAGTGGGCGATAAAGTGATAATCAATCCTTCCCGTTGATCGGATAAATGTCATTCTACTATCTTCAAGAATAGTTAAAATTATATCCGATCCTGACGTTTATTATTAATCTCTTTGATAAGCTAAATTTCACTTTAAGAATTAATATCTCATGATGCAGTTATTTACTTGAAGTTTCGTTATGCTTTAAATTTTTGGAGTAATTATTATTAAACTAATATATTGTATTTATGCTAATGCATTATTTTTTTGTTAAATCTGCAGGTATATTTTGAAATTAGTCAGTAGGAAATGATTTTAAAGATAAAAATAGGGAAAGGATTTTTAGTCCATGAGCTAATTAATCCTATAGAGAAGACAAATGGAATAACTATTATCACAGATTTAATTTAAAAAATATATATGCGTTGAAACCTGAATGGAATACTTATATACGTAGCATATTGGCTTATCTTTAAATTAAATCAACAGCAAAACCTGTGTTATCGCTTCTTCAAGCTTAAATTTGATTACAACAAAAGCTTTTGAAAAAATGTTTGAATGTTTTAGGAAATTACTGGTAAGTTTTTTAAATCTTTTTCAAAATAAGCAAAATTGATGTATTGCTGACATTTTAAAAGTTTTCAGCTTCCATCGTCTCAAAATTATGTCAGAAATAATTAGCAACAACGAACATGAATGTGAACCAATCAAAAATAATTGTATTAAAAATTTCATAAGTTAAAATCTGCAACAAATGAAATGTTTTTTTTTTAATTTTAGAATTTTGCTTATTATTATTATCATTGTTAAACTAATATACTATATTTATCGCAGTATTTTTATCTGAAAAAAACATAAGGAATCGATTTTGAATCATAGATAGCATCGTAAAGATAAGAGAAAATGAACTAATCAGACTGATAGATTGATATAGAATAAAGCATAGCAGATAATTGAATAATTTCTTTAATTCCTGTTAACATTTAATGTTTTGAAGTAATAAGTCAGTTTTTTTCATAGCATTCGTTTTTATGATCATTGAATTATTCCGTTGATTACATAAAAGTTTTCCTTCGTTAATTTTAATATTAGAATTTGTAAATCATTTGAAAATTGCGAAGTCATCAACGATTATTTTCGTGAATAAATTGAAAGCATTTCAATGCATGCCACGAGATAAGTGCTTCTTATCTCTGAATTAAACTTGAATATAAAGCTTCAAAATGAGAATTGTCCGGGACTGATTAGATTTGCAATTTTTGCAAGATATCTTTTGTAGCTAACTAACAAAGTTTCTGTTTAAAATCTCGAACATTTCTTTGAAATTCAAAAATAAAAGTTTTAAAAAATATAGAAAATTTAAAATATCCAAAAAAGAAATGCATGTATTTGTATAGCTGAAAATCACCGGTTCTGTTTTTTCAGCACAATTTATTTTTCCATTTTCATATTTCATTCCAAAGAGTTTCAAAAAAAAACTTCTTTGGAATCTCATTAATGTTTACTACACTCTAAATTCATGCGCTCTCAATCTTTAAAAGTATTTTGCTAAATTTTTATCAGCTTTACCATCTATACATATGATTTAATGCTACAAATAGTTCAATTATTTATCCTTTAATTTTAATTATTGAATTGACATAAAAGTATACACAAATTTTCGGTTAAAAATTTCAAAGCGTCAAAATAACAATATACTTACATCATTTACTCTAAAATTTTATAGAAAAAACCAATATGCACACACGGATTATTTAATTTTATCAATTCAATGCTCATAAAGAGTACTGAGATTCTCCGGAAATTGTTAGAAGCAACGTGATAGTACCACGTTAATAACAATTTGAAATTAATTCCCGAAGCTTGAGTTATAAATAAATATAAGAAAAATATTTGAAGTTTAAATGTATAAAACTTATAAAGCGATCAAAATTAAACGTGTAAAATACTGGAATGTTACAGTTTAATCAAAAACCGCGGGAATTTCCCGGTGCGATTTGTGAAACTAATGAAACTAATGAACAATCAGTGAAGAAAAGATTTGCAACAGAATTGGAACACTTTCATACATAGAAAACAGATTACTGTTTGGAAAAAAGAAAAGAAAAATTAAATAAAGATTTTTTTTGACATACTTTTGAAAAAAAATTTTTTTGTTCTGAAAAACTATTCATCACCTCAGATATATCATTCATTTCATGGAAATCTATGTTAATTTCATCTTTCTTACACTAAATTATCGTTTATTCATTAAGAAAAAAACAATAAAAAGTAGAAGAAGTTGAATTAACAAATATCGATGAAATAAATCAAAAGTATATCAGAGGACTGAAATTGGTCGTATCAAATTTGACCTAATCTAATTGAAATAAAAAATAAAGTTTCTTTTTCAATGTGTCGAATTAATCGAATTCCTACTTATTCTTCACATTCACTTCTTTGTACTTACAAATATCTTTACAAAAGAAAGGAAAATTAAGTGACATCAGTGAACGATAATATCATACGAATAGCAATAATAATCCGCGAACTGCCAATCATCTATCAGGAGAATATCTTACTTAATTTGACATTTCATTTTATTTATCACATTACTTATCACATAAGATGTACATCTTACTATCCATTAGCTTTCTAATTAAAATTCAGCTTATACGATGGTAAAGCTAACAGAGACATTAAATTTTATCTCAGATTTCATAGTATTTAGGCAATATTAAATAGGTGTACCAAAGTTCGAACAACTTCGATTTGCTTTAATAATTGGAAGATTTGAGTGCTAAAGATTACTGTTAACAACAAAGTTTAACTTATGATGAGAAAAGTCGAGATTGAAGTTTCACAATTCAATATTCTTACTTATTATTAGCCTTATTTTTTCAGAAGGATGAATTTTCAATGTAATTAAATTGGTCCCTGTTTTTTCAGTTTTTTAAATTTTGCGATAATGAAGGTAAGATTTCAATTCTTGAAAGCATTGAAAATACTGAGCTTTTAATATACTCCTTATCAGTGTTTCGTCGATATAAATTTGACTATATGTATAAGCAAATAAGCAATGGTACATTTTTGTTATGAGGAAATTCAAGCGATCAAGATGAAATAATATTAAATTACTGGCGATATTGCACATTAATTCGGTTCTTCCTAACTGTTGGAATCATTTTGATAGTTGTTTCAGTCCTTTTGTGGATTATATTTAATCCAATATTTTAATTTCTTACTTAATTAAAAACTAATGTCGTCAATAATGAAGTAATCGATATAAAGGTGTTGTTTTCAATAGATCATTTAATTAATTAGAGCAAAACAGAATTGATATTTTAAAACAATTAGTAAAAAAAAAATTTCTTCATACATATTCTTTACAGCATAATTTTTTCAATGAACTCCCATTAAATGGTTTATATTAAACAAATCTCTCCTGAAATAACTAGAAAAAATAAATTACATATGTAATCGCTAATTTTCAAATATGAAATATCAAGTGTGATATCTTTTTTACTTTCAAGGTGAGAAATATTGCGTGGAAAAGACGCAAAAATCAATCGCCGTGAATTAAGTCTAATTAAATCAGCAACATTATTTCTTTATTAGGAGATAAGTATCGAAGGACTGCACCTGATAAAGTTTTTTTCCTGTATTTTTTAATTACAAGTGATAATGTGTTGTAAATAAAAATGAAAATAAAAACCAGTTAGCATCACAGAAATAAAATTCTGAAATGAATTGTTCAGATTTGATTTTATTCGAATTTGATCCAAAAATTCAATCAATATTCTAAAAGCTAATATGAATTTAGAATATAGTGTTAAAGATTTCTGATCATGGAAAATTATCGCATTCCAGCGTGTTTGATCCGAGTCACCGTTAAATATTACAATGTCTTTCAGTTTCTTCAACATTTCGAATGGCGAACAGGTTTTTAAATCTTTTTTAATAAATCACCCACTTATTTAATGATGGAAACACTTTGAGTAAACATTCTGATAATTAATCAGTCTCAAATAAAACGTCGAAGCTGTTGTTACGCTTAGAACACATTATATGTAAGCATATTTATGTGACGGAAATCAGAGTATAATTGATATGAACGTGGAGAAGCGTGAAGTATGACGTGAAGCATGACGACACGTGAATAGGTAGCCAGCAGAAATGAGTGCAGTGTTTCAGGTTAAGTTGTACTTCTAAATTATTTCTTTTTCGTATACAATTGGTCAAAAAATGCTTTTAAAGATGAGAGATTATCTGATTCAATCAACAAATTTTATTCCTGAAATTCATTGTTGGGATTTAATCAGTAATGTTTCTCTCCTCGCACATTTGACATTAATTACTATTAAAAAGAAATGAATGCCATGCAGCTATGATCTTCATATAATCATTGTTTTCCATCAAATTAACGTGCAATATTACAGAGCAAAACCTTATATCAAGCATAAGCAAGCATATTGATTACTGTTTTCGTTTAGAGAACTTATGATATTTAATGAATAATCTTTTCAGCTTCAGATTTCTTTCGAATAATAAAACATTGAAAAAGCATAATTCAGGGAGCAGTGACAGCAATGTTACAAGAAAAAGGTTGTGATCCGGCGTGTCAACTGATAATTGATGTCGGGCTGCTTCTCATGGGCGAGTATCCCTTTCGGTATGATTATATTTCCGTTACAATTCAAATTTATGATATTAAATTTATATAAATTTCAGCTTTCAGAAAAAATGCCAAATTACATTAGATTAAATTACAAATTAAAATGAATTATCTATTAATTTAAGTGCTAAATTTAGAAGATTAAGACCACTGAATTGTACATTCTACGGATACGGCAAGTTTCTTAGCGATAAATATAACAATGGTAAACCAAATTTCAATCAAATTTCCACGCTTACCAAATTTCGCTTTATTTTACAATGCATGTTTCTCGTTTTCAAAAATTTTTTTCAAAGTTTTCAAGTAGAGGATAAAAATTCATTCAAATATTTATTTTATATTTCATTTCACTTGCTAAACTTAAAAGTTCGAACTATCAATTAACTGAACAACCAGATTCATAACTATGAATTTTTTGCGTGATTTTTCACGTACAGAGATTCAATTAAGTTGTTTTTCTTTTAATGATATTCCTATCCCGAGATTTTGTAGTTGATGAAAATCCATGTTATCACGGAGCATATTTCAGATTAATAATTCTAATGATGAATATTTTACTACTGAAACCGACAAAGGAGATTAATTCAATTGGAACAATTCGGATGTCGCTGGAAAAGCGAGGAAATGAGGGATAACGAAATCCTTTGTTCTTCAAATTAGCCTTGTTAGCTCCCTGTTTATAAACTGTGTCGATGAAATCCCTTGTTCGGGAC
>JABVXU010000316.1:0-65962 GCA_013365365.1 Cruorifilaria tuberocauda
ATTTTAATTAATTAGTTAGCATAACAGTATTACAGTGAGAAATTCTTCTAAGTAAGCTGAAGAATTTGTTTCAAAACTTTTTAAAATGATTTTTATTTCAGATGGACAGAACAAACGACCGTTTCCTCAGAAGTTTGGACTTCCAATGTCAAGTCGTTTCTGGGGTTAAGCAACAACGCTTTTCATATCATCAAAATTATTTTGTCGCATTTTTTCAACAAAACATTCTATCATTTTCATTGATTATTTATTTCGTAGAAAAAAAAAAAAAACTTTGTAAGAGTTCTGTACGAATTTCTATGAAAAGTTATTGAGAGTAAAGTTTTCGTAAGAATATTTCAAATGTGCTTTATTACAATAAATTTTCTTTCTCTCTGGCTTGTAAACATATATTATCGATCAATTGGATCAATCAGTTCTTATTTAAATACATAAATTTTCATTAACATCGTTCATTTCATGATATGTTTTACAGAGTATATCATATCAAAAGATATAAATAAATGAATTTACAAAAATTTGAAATTGAAATTAAAAATGTGAAGAAATGATTTTGAAGAGAAGAAATTTTTTTTCTGCCATAAACAATGAAATATATGATATGACTTTTGGAATTTTCAAAATTAATCATTTATCATTTTTTTTTTGAGCTTATCATATAAAATTTTATTACACTGTAAACATCATGACAAAAATTAATCAAATTTTATTGATTGATACAAAATTTATGATCAAACCATATTAGGACAATCATTTGGTTTACTTCCATGATCAGCTTTATCAGCATTCAATGTATTATCATTGATTTTCGTTGGTTGATTTTCTGCAACAAAACGTTGCCAAATACTCACGCGAACATTTTCCATGGTCGCAACAAATTGTCGCAACCCCTCGACGATAGCTGCGATTCGATCTCCTGTCTGCATCTGTAATTTAAAACTTAATTTTTAAGAAAAAAATGCAGTTTTTTTTTTAAATCTAAATTTTAATCATAACTTTTTAGATTCTAAAAAAAAAAAAAGTAGGGGAATTTATATTTCTGATATACTCATTTTTCAATAATTAATAATTAATATTTCTCATTTATTGATAGTTCAATTAATTAGAACCATTAAATGATTGAGCGAGCGATTCTGATTACGAAAAGAGAAGTATTATAAGTTAATTTGAAATATTCGCTGTATTTATTACCTTTTCGATCGCTCAATTAAATTGAATAAAATTTGAAATATTTAATGAAAATTTAAATAAAACAATTAAGTAATATTAAAATGCCTTATAAAATGATAAATTTTACATACTAATATAATCCACATTTAAAAGTTTAATTTAAATTAAAAAAAAAATGCAAAATTATGTTGAATAAAAAAATTATAATACGAAAGATTATTTTGCATAAAAAGGAAATTATGATAAAAAAAAAAAAAAGAAACTATTAATAAATTAAAAATTTGATTAATTATAAAATTCATTATTCATAATTTTGTAAATTAGGTAAATTAGGAAATTCATTTGAAATTTAGAAGATTGCTAAAATTCATTCAAAATTTCCAAAAATCATTAAATTCATTCTAAATAATAAAAATTGGTAAAAATCATATTTAACGTTTATAAATTAAGCAAAATTCATCCAAAATTTCGCAAATCATAAAATCCATTGAGAATTTTTTCAAAAATTATGAAATTTCAAAAAAAATTATACAAGTTAAATGGAAACATTTTTGTATTATTGCATTAGACATTTCATGGATGCAATTGAAATAAAAGTGCATTTGCTATTATTTCAATCAGTAATGATAGATAAGTACCAATTTTGAAAAATGTCTTCAGGAATGTCATCTTTTGAGAAACGAGTTAGATGATTTCAAAATGTGTTTCCATTTGCAAAGTGTCAAATAAACTGATCATTCCTCGTTTCCTTTTTCTTTTCGATAAATCAAAGAAAAACGAATGAAATGATTTTAACAATAAGTTAAGAAAATAAAAAAAAAAAAAGAGAGAGAGAAAAAGAAAAAAAGGAGGAAAAAAGCTTGAGATATATTTCTGATTCAAAATTAATTTAAAAAAAAAGAAATGCAATAAATGGAAAGGAAAAGCTAATAATTTCTCGTATTATTAGCTAATACAAGAGAAATTATGAAAATGACATTTGAAAGATAAGAAATTCAAAAATAGTTTAGTCGTTTTTTTTTTTTTCCGTTCCGGTTTGAAATTAATTTTTATATTACAATTTTTTGATCAATTAATACGTATCATATTCATTACTTAATCTATAATAATGGAATTAAACAAATTACTATAATTTATAAGTAATTTTACAATTTTGAAATTTTAAAATTAATTTTTTCAATAGTTTAAATGTCAATTTGCTTGCAACTAATATTTATAACATACATAATATTACTTAATATTATATCGTAATTGTGTCATTTTGAAAAACGAAATTGAGGTAATTTTTTTTTTTTTTTGTAAAGGACAGTATCATTAGAGGAAATTTGAAGAAATAAGAAAATTAATTATTTATTTTGAAAATTTTAAAACTTGAAATTAAAAAAAAAACAAAAATAAAAATTTAGTTATGAGAGAAAATTTACTGCAATCTTTTTATCTCATCAATATTTTATACTTAATTTTTATATTACTCACATATTACGCTTGTTGAACTTTGAAAGCATGGATAGGTGCCATTTGTTGGGGTGCATATCTGTAATAAATTGATATTCAAATATATTAAATGATAAAATGTTCGATCATTTCCAAAATTGATTTACAAATAAAATTAAATAAACTTTCAAAATTTTTGATTTAAAATATTTTCCAGACGTATAATGGAAAATTTGATGTAAAATAATTTAAAAATTGAAGTGAAATGTGATAAATAGAAAATTAAACGATCATTATAAACACTTAGTTTACTTAGAAACAATTTATATTTATATAACAAAAAAAAAAAAAAAAAGAAAACTTCTATAAAAGTTTTATAAATTAACCTTAATCAAGGTATATATCAGCTCTCTACCACAAATACGAAAATGATTTGTTGTTATGAATTGTTCCTTTTTTTGAAATGGACTTATTAATTTATTAAAAGTACCAAATGGCTACAAAGAATTTCAAAAAAGATAAATGAATAAATAAATAAGGATGAAAGAATCAAAAGAAGATAAAATTTAGTATTGATTGAAAAGTGTTTTAAATACTAAAGAATAAAATATCATTATCATTTTAGGATAAACTGGAATTCAATTATTCTGATTAATCATTTGTATCAAAAAATAAAATATTAAACCATTTGTGTAAATTTCACAATTTCGAATTGATTAAAGTAATTTAATCTTACTTGAACATTAGGATCTACTTCGACTGCTTCCGAAATAGAATATTTGATCATAAATATCATAAATATATGAAATAAACTAGTTTTCTGGAATATCCAGAAACTTGAAGAGCCCATATTCCAGCTTCCAACTTTGATTTTTATTTTGAAAAAAAAAAAACAATTATTAATCAAAGTATAAACTTTAACATTTCAATTATTTTCTTTTTTTACTTTCAATTATGAAAATTATTTCATCTATTAAATTAACTAATTAATAAATTAATGATTCATCTAAGTTATATTTAACTTAACAAATTAATTAACCATTAGTATTAAGTTTACTTAATTAAGCATTTATATTAAGTTTTCATTTCCACAAATCATTACTACGAAAGTAACTAATAAATCAATGATTGATCCAAACAGTACACAACCTCACATCTAATGTCACATACATCTAAACAGTACACAACCTCACATCTAATGTGACATAATTTGATTGCATCATACCAAAATGGTTCATCCTACCTGATTGCTGCTTATCCCATCAACAACTATTTATTTTCCCAAATTATCATAAATATGTGACTCTTAAATGGAACAACCCATCGATTAACAATCAACACAGATAAGATAACAAATAAAAGAGGGAAAAAGAGAGAGAGAGAGAGAGAGAGAGAGAGATTGGAAAAAAAAATTACTGATAAATGCAAAAATGATGATCCAAATGAAAATCAAACCTATTGAAGAGAAAAAAAAAAAAAAGAGAAATATCTGAAATGTATAAATTTTGCCGATAATATTTTATGCTCTAAAATACAAATCAGATGAAATGGTATGTATGATATGTGTAATATTTCGTTCATTAACATATCTTTTTTTTTTTTACCTTTCCATTATCAATGCTTCAATATCACTCTTTTTTTATTTTTTATTATGCAAAGTCATTTTTGCTTTTATTTTTATTAAACCAATAGTTGAGATATTTAAAAAAAAAAAAATTATTTGCAAAAAGAAAAAAAAATTTTTTTGATTTCTTCTAAAATTTTATCAATTTAATTTTGAGTAAATTCTTATCATTTATATCACTTTGATTTTATTCTAGTAAAGTATAATTAAAAAAATAATTATTCGGTTAAAGTATGGTATAAAGGGTAAAGTATATATATTTAAAATGTATAAACTTTCAAAGTATAGATTGAAATAGCTAAAATAGTTTAGTTGATGAAATGCGAATTTTTTGCTCTCATATTATTTAGACGATTATTATTTTGATTCGAAATTAAAATTTTAAGAAATCGATGAAATTTACTTATCTATCATTAGCTATGATAAATATACGTATCTTTATCATTGATTTACTCTTAAAAGAAAGATAAAGATCGGCAAAGAAAATTTTGAATTTTTTCAATTTCTTCAAATTTTCATCATTTGAAAAATTTCCACAAATATAAATTGCCAAATATAAAAAAAAAAATTGAAAAGGGTAATAATAGTTTAATTATTATACCTAAATCATTAAAATTATAACAGTGTAGTGCACATTTCTCATTTTTCAATGAAATATTTTGAAACTTAAATCTAATAAAACTTTTAGTTAATACTTTTTTAGATCTTCAATTATTTCATCTCTCATGGGATTTTAAACAGTAGTAGATATCAATTGCAATTTTCAAATTTGCAGATTTTCCACAATTGTCTCTCTCTCTCTCTCTCTCTCTTTTCAAATCATTTCCGTTTTATAGCATGAAAAATATTTTAAGCTTGCAAAAAACCACATTTCTTATATAATGAATTGATTTTCAGTAATTTTATTCAAAATATTGCAAATTTTTTACTTAGCAAATTTATCATGTAAATTCATGTTGTAAAAATATACATGAATTAAAATTTTTGCTACATTTGATGGAAAGGTTTATAATTTCAAAAATTTTCTTCCTTTTCTTTTTTTCTTTCTTTTTTTACTCGAATCTTTTTCAAAACGATCATTTTCAGACATCTTTTTTATATGAAATGTAATTTTATCGATCATGCAATATAATCATGTCAAATTTGACGGATAAAAATATATTTTAATTTTTTTTTTTGCTTCTTTTATCTACCAATATAATTCGTTCAATTTTTTAAATATAATCGAAATCAATTGAAAAATAAAATTAGAATGTCTAGAAGAATCTTTTAGATGCTAAATATAGTTATTTATCAGATAAGAAAAGATTTGACCTGAAGATGAGAATGGAAACATGAGCTGAGCTTCCAATAAACAGTCTTATCTTATCGTTCGCTCTGCTTTCATTCTGTAATTTCATCCTTTCATTAATTTATGGGTTGAACTTATTGATTGAATGGCACGAATGAATAAATATATTTGAAAAAAAAAAATAGGAATTGATTGATTAATTACAAATAATTACAAATAGATCGAGAAAGATAAAGTTAGATGGAAAATGGAAGAAAACGAAAAAGTTTTGATGGTATCAGATGGTATGCAATGGTTAATATTGTATTTTAAATGTATTTTAATCATTTTAAAAATTTACGGATTAATGGTTTTAATTCCTAAAACGATGATATTGTTTTATAAACAAAATAATCGATTAAATGGATAAATTGGATGAATGAAGAATAAACCGAAAAGACGACTAAATCAAAATTAAGCAAAATTAATTTCCATATGAGTAAACAATTATTGTAGATATTATGAAAATTCGCTAGTCCTTTTTGTTTTTTCAATACTTTAATTATTTTTTAATAGCATTGATTGATTGATATATTCAGCAAAATCGATTCATTGGTACCGAAAAGACGACTAAATACTGGAATAAAGTTTGGGCAAAAGTAATTTCCATATGAGTAAACAATTATTTTAGATACTATGAAAATTCGCTAGTCCTTTTTGTTTTTTCAATACTTTAATTATTTTTTAATAGCATTGATTGATTGATAAATTCAGCAAAATCGATTCATAGGTAAACTTGAAAAATCTGATTTATTTGATATATTGTTAGGTAAAATGGATTAAAGTAGCTTTATTGAGATAATCGTATTAATGCTTATCAATCAAAATTATTTAAGCTTTGTTTAAGCTGTATTTATGCTTATATTTTATCACATTATCAAAATCATTTAAGCTTTAAGCTTTGTTTATGCTTATATCTATCATATTCTGAAACTTTGGATTATCTATTTTGATAATGTGAATTTGTTTTATTTCACTTTTTCATTAATCATTTCTTTTCCAACATTTTTTTTTTTTTGTTTCATTTTTATCAGTATTACATTTCTCTTCGTTCGGTTCATTCACTCATAAATTTATTCTTTCATTTCTCTTGTAAATTCAATCAGTTCCTCTTAGTTCATCGTTCTATCATCGATCTTGCGGACAATCTGTTTGATAAAATCATTTATCCTTTTTATCATTTATCTATTTATTTATTAACTTTGCTTATTTCTTGTTTTATTTCAGAATTTTAACCTCGTCAAACTTTTTCTTCATCCTCTTTTTAACTCAATGTTAAATCATTTCCTTCTATTGAGAGAGGAAAATCGAAGATTTTTAATTTAAGTGCTGTTTTTTATCCTCTTTCGATTTCGCCCAACAAGAGTATATCATATCATTTCATGCTCTTTTTTTTTTAAACATCGAATATAGTTCATTTTGATGAAATGAAAATTAACATAATATCCGTTGATCGTTATACGTATTGTCATACCATTTCATATATATTTATTTAATCATTTGGATTAAATTTTAAAATTTCATTTTTTCATTTCTTTACTTAACTTATATTTATTCGGAAAGCAAAAAAAAAAAACAAAACAAAATCGTAGTATTAATTTTAAATTTTAAAATTTCATATTTGTTTATTACTTTGTTTATACTTAATCCAAGTACAAAGAAACAAAAGAAGAATGCTTAATTATAGTATTAATTTTAAATTTTCATATTTATTCTTTATTTTGCTTATATTTACTCCAATCTTTACTTTACTTATATTTATTCCAAGGACAAAAAAAACCAAAAAAAAATGTTTAACTGTAGTGTTAATTTTAAATTTTAGAATTTCATAAAAAACAAAGATGACGCTTAACTGTAGTATTAACTTTTTTAATTTCAGATTTATTCATAACCTTGATTATTCCAAAAATAAATTAAATATACTTTACTGTAGTATTAATTTTAAAGTTTAAAATTTCATATTTATTTATTACCTCATTTACATTTATTCCAAAAAACAAAATTACTTAATTGTAGCATTAATTTCTCATTTAATATTCAATCTTCAAATAATCCATTGATTAAAAAAAAATTTTTTTCAAAACCTTTTCTTTGCTTTACTTTCCCTTCCTTTCATTCCTGTTTTTTTTTCCCTCTTTCTTACTACAGTATTCTCATTTTTCATCTAATTTTCATTCCTAAAATAAAAAATAAAAAAGAAAAAAAAAAGAAAGAAAATGAAAAACCGTTCAAGAATTGTAAATAAATGGTTTGCACTTCTATTAGTGCGACGTGCAACAGAAATTATCACCTTGTCTAACTTTGCAAATAAAGTCCTTATTTGTCAATCAATTTTTTTTTTTTTTTGTTTTTTTTGGAAATAAACATAGATCAGGTTTTTTCTTTTTCCTTATTAACAAAACTATAGCGCAATTTAATAGAGAGAGAGAGAGAGAGAGAGAGAGAGGGAGAGAAAGAGAGAAAAGAAAAAGGAATTTAAAAATAGGTACTTTATGCAAGAGAGGGAAAAAAAAAAGAAAATTTTATTTTAATACAGTAAAATCTGTATTGTACAATTTTGTAATATTACAATGTTTAGCTATAAGTTGTTTATCTTTCGAACATTTTTGTTTTCTTTTTTTTTTTCATTTTTAAAATAAGCATCGACATTATTAACATTTCCAAAAGTACATTCCAAAATGTTTGGTTTAAAAATTGTCCTTTTACTCTTTCTCTCTCTCAAAAAAAAAAAAAAAAAGGAAAAATTTTCTGTAAAAAAAAAGAAAACTTCCTTAGCATTTAACAATTACACAAGATATATCACAAAAACGATAAGAAATGGATATTTATTATTTTTACCTGTTTGATAAAATCTTAAATGCTTAAATATTTGATATCAGTTTTTAAAAAAAAAAAAACTGCCATTAATTAAGTTTATTTTAATTCAATTTACATTTTTTTAATTTGCAATATAACAGGTTCTTGCAATATATTTATAGATGTGACAAAAAAAAATGAAACCAAAAAAAAAGGTAAAAAGTTAAAAAAAAGAAAAAAAACACATTTGAAATTGTATTTTAAATTTTGAAATTCCTTTTTTCTATTATGACGGCGAACAAAAAAAAAAGTTTTATCTGATAAAAAAAAAATAGATAAATGATGGATATGATAGGTGAAAAGAAAATAATGAATTTGGAATTTAAAAAAAAAAAAAAAAAAGGTGAACGTAGCAGTGAAACGAGAATGGTATTTGTTATACTTTTCCTCCCCTCTTTTTCAAATTTAAATTAAATTAAATAAATTGAAAAAGTGTTTTTGCTTGTTTCGTTGTTTCGTACTTTCCCTTTTGTTTCTCTCTCCCTATTAAAGGTCAAAATAATTTCTTCTGGAAAATATATGTAAAGCTTAAGCTTAAGCTTATAACATACATAATATATCCTTTCTGGATAAAAATGCCTTTTTAGTTTTTTTTGCACTTTCTAGCACTCTTAATATTAGGAACCAATTCTTTTTTTTTTCTTTAAATTTTGTTTTTTTCTAAATTTTTTCTTTTTTTGTGAAAAAAAGACAGAGAGGGCCTATTTAGTTCAATGCCCCTAAAATGCCTAACATGTAATCAACGGAACATTTGGGAAAAATGCACTTTAAAATGAAAAAAAAAAGATTTTTCTCTAATTTTTTTTTCAACCGTTTTTATTTCCCTCCTTTACTTTTTTTTCTTCCTCTTTACCTCTCTCTCTCTCTCTCTCTCTCTCTCCCTCTCTTTTCTTTTTCCCTTTCTAAACTTTTCCTTCATTCTTCGCAAACAATTTCACCCATTTTTAAACATTTTCAAATACACTCTCGATTCTTGAAAATGGCGCTTTTCCTTCTGCTTCCTCTAAACAATTCAATGATCGTTTTTAATCTTTCTTGTTTTTTTTTTTTTTTGAAATGCCATTTAAATCTTATATCAAAAATAATCAACAAATCTTTTCATTTATAATTTCAAAAAGTTTTAAACTTTTATCAGATGGTATCATTGATAAATATTTCTATTATTTAAAAAAAATATATCATATTATTCCTCTTTTTTTAAAAATTTTTTATTATATTCTTATACTTTTATTATTTTATTTATATATTTCTAATAATATCACTTTAAAAACTCAACATTTGAAATTAAAATAATAATATTAGCAGTATTAGCATTTTTGAATTATATGATAAATGCTACTAAATTGTTAATCCTTTAACTTTTTTTTAACTTTTCCTTTTAACCTTTAATTTTAACTTCAAAAAATTTTTTAATCCAAATATAAAAGCATAAAATTTGAAGGTTTTTTTTTCTTATAATTATATCAAAAATAATATTATCAAGATTATTATTAAAGGTAAAAAAAGAATTTTATCCGTTAAAATTTTAAAAAGTAGGATAAAGGAAAGAAAGAGAGAGAGAGAGAGAGAGAGAGAGAGGGAGGTAGGAAAGAGGGAGAGTTGAAAATTTATTAAAGGTAAAGAAAGAATTTTATCCGGTAAAATTTTAAAAAGTAGGATAAAGGAAAGAAAGAGAGAGAGAGAGAGAGAGGTAGGAAAGAGGGAGAGTTGAAAAATTATTAAAGGTAAAAAGAGAATTTTATCCGGTAAAATTTTAAAAACTAGGATAGGGGGAGAGAGAGAGAGAGAGAGAGGGAGAGGGAGAGTTGAAAAAGTGGAAAAAAGGAAAGGGAGAAAGGATGAAAGGTCATGGATACATCATGCTGGATGATGAATTGATAATGGAAGCTGAAGCAGTAACAAATGAAGCGCCCGTATCACCTCATTGCGCATTATCAGTTTTTCTTCCGATCCAAACTATCATCTCTGCCAGTTTGAACATCTTCATTAGAATGCACTTTAATAAATACAAATCAATCCACTAAAAGGAAAAAAGGAAAATTTTTTTTTACCCCTCCCTCTCTCTCCCTCTCTCTCTCTCTCTCTCTCTCGCGATGTATTTTTGTCTTTATCATCTTCTGTACTGATATTAAGAAATGATAGAAATTGTTATCAATCTTTTCTCCTATCTCTATCATTTTCACTTTTTGAACTTTTCTTGCACTTTATTATTTTTTTTTTCTCTTTTTTCATCTCTTATCTTCTTCCTCTCTTTCTCTCCTTTCATCTTTTCTTCACTCATTCTCATTCCTTCTTCATTTTATGATAAATTTTTGAAATTTGCTAAAAAATTTTTCGTTTAAATTTCTAGAAATTAATCGAACAGTTTGTACAATAAGTAATTTTCCCTCTCTCTCTCTCTCTCTTTCTCTCTCTCTCACTCTCTCTTTCTCCCTTTGTATTGTATTGTATGTTTTATGATAGTAATAATGATGATTCAATGTTTTTTGCATTTAACTTGTGATAATAATTTACTTTCATTAATAATTGATTAATTCAAAATTTCAGAATAGTTGCTTTTTAAATAAACATTATTAATAATTTAATTAAAATGTGTAAATTCAATTGTTGCAAAAGATGGTGAGAAAAGTTTTTTTTTTTTCTTTTGTCAAAAATTATAATGAAAGTATGAAAGTTTTCAGTCAGGGAGAGATTTTCTTGACAATCGGAAATGTTTCACATTGATTGAAATTAAGGAGGAATATTTTGATATTTGATAAATAGCAATATTTTCATTTCCTTTTTCAAGAGCAAACAATGGAACGGAAATAATTCAGAACTGATATACTGGAAATATTGGAAATACATTCAGTAGTATATTATCATTGTTAATTGATTTAAATTTAAGGATGGAAGAAAGGCTAGTTTGAGTTGAAATTAAAATAAGAGAAACTCATCAATGCTAAGAGAGAGAGAGAGAGAGAGAGAGAGAGAAGAAGAAGAAGAAAAATTAAAGCTATTAACTCTTCTTTTCAAATCAGATGAAAAAAAAAAAGGAAAGCAAAGTACAAAGTGAAAATGAATTCGGTCAAGCATGCGATACGATCAGTTAATTTCTTATCAGAAATCATCCTAATTATTTGAATTTTTGAAATTAAAAAAAAAATTATCGTCAAAATAATTAAATCAAATCTTGTCAAATTTCACCTATCAGTTGTCAGAGTAAAGTATAACGTATAATTATATCGATAAAACTGATCAATGACGACTAATTTAATCAACATTAATTAATTAGCAATGAAAATTCTACATTCCACAGAAATTATCTTCTCTTATGCTAAATTTACAAATATCATATCTAATCTTGATTCTAAATAATTAGTAATTACGCCTTAAGCTATCATTCAAGCAATTGCTATTAGTTGAACAAAGTAAAATAACTGATTGACAGATGTCAAATGGTATTACAATAAATTAAATTAGCAAATAGTTTGTGCTATTATCATATGAGTTAATTAATTATATATTATAATATAATTAACTTATCAAGAATTTCATTGGAATTATTTTGTTAAAATAATAATTGTTAAGCAAAAAGATTTAAATTATCTTTTATTGATAAAAGTGGAAAAAAAAAGGGAAAAGAAGAATAAATGAAAAAATCTCAACAAAATTGATAAGGAGGAATAATTGAAATTCTTGTAAAAATATTTTTTGCATTTAAATGAAATTATAACTATTAGTTGAAACATATTAGATTTGAATAATATAAATACAATCACTTATCACATCACATATTTAAATTTGTTAAGATTTTAATTAATGTAAAAAATTATGAAAAATGTATCCTTCGAATAAATGCAAGTGTTGTTTTTATGTATTTTCTATTACCATTATTGCAAACTTTTTACATTAATTAAAATCAAAACAATCAAATAATTATTATAGGTAAATTGCATAGGTAAATAGTTTTAGATGATAAAATTTATATATTAATACTAGTATGGATGAGAAAATTTTTTTTTAACAATTGAGCAGTCTTCTTAAATTAATCAACTATTTGTAAAATGATAAATTACTTTTGCTTGGTTACTTTTTTCTTACTTTTTCTTTTTGTGCTTTTGCATGTTTAATAATTTAAGATTATTGTCAACATGGAGAAAATTTCATTAAAATATGATATATTTTCAATCAAAAATTAATCGAATTGATCGTTTGTCCTATCAATTTTATCGTTGAATTTAACTGAAGAAAAGGATGTGTTTAATGTTTGAAAAATTTTCAAATAATTTATTTTTATTATTTAACAAAAAAAAACTTTTAGTAACTATTGAATTGAATTAATCAACTGATATAACTGATAGGGAAAATATCATGCTGAACAGTGTTAATGGTTTGGTAAAAATGTAAATGATATCAGGTTCGGAATATATAAATGGAATTTAATCATATCAACAAAAATGTTGAAAAATATTTAATCTATTTGACAAATTCATTCATTACATGTCTGAATTAATTGATCAGATGAATTTGATTTTACTGAAAATCTTTTTTTTTTTTGCATTATCCTTTCATTCTTCTCACAATTAATTAAAGTTTAAATTAATTATTAGCTTAGCTATATGATATGGATAATAGCTTAAACTATTAGATTAAATTTTATTTTAAATTACCTAAAGATATTATCAAGTTTGTTTCAATGCTTTTTACTTCTCTCCCTTTTTTTTTTGCCTTTTTTCTATTTTTACATTCCAAAATGGTTATTTGCTTGCTATGTTATTTAAATGATGCATGACAAAGTTTTTCTTTTCCTCTTCAAACATAAAGCCTGTTAGCTTTAATGTTAGCTACATTAAAAGAAAAAAAGAGAGAAAGGAAATAGATATTAGCTAATTCAGGCCTAACGTATACATATACATGTACGTGGGCCTAAAGGTTGAATCAAGAGGAGTACCAAATAAAACCAAAATGCCCTATCCAAAGGAATGGAAAAAAGCTAAAGGGTTAAAGCAAGCACACATATAAGCCTTAGGGGAAATGCTCTTACACACAATTTTAACTTCTTCTTTTTTTTTGTCCAGAAATAAAAAAATAGAAAAATGGAAAATAGCAAAAGTAAGAGGTTGATAAAAGTGCATAAGTCCTTCTAGCTTACTCCAAAAAAAAAAAACCGATTTGAAAAATGCCATGAAGAAAATATTCTCATAAATCTTCATATTTTTCCCACTCTTCAATCCTTTTTTTTTCCTTTTTATCACCGATAAGCTTCCATTTTTAAAAAAAAAAAAAGTTTCGTTTCAATACTATCTTCTTAGTGTTTTAAAGGATGGAAGAAAGCAGAAAACGAAGAGAGTGAAAGAAAAAGAAGTAGAAAAAGAAAAAGAAAAAACGGAAAACAAAATGACGCAATGATAAAGTTCTTAAAATGTTATAGTAAAAAGAAAAAAAAACGAGGACAAAAATCATTGTTTATGCGTTTTTTTTTTCCCTTTCCAATACATTACTTTGATATTATACGGTATTTACTTTACTTATCTTATTTACCTTAAGAATAGAACAACAGATAAGTTAGTAATGTTAAAAAAACAATTTTTTCCTTCCGTTCTACTCATTCATTGATTTTGATGTGGAAGATAAAATTTATGTATTTATTTTTTGATATATTCGAAGATTGCGAAAAAAAAATTAAGAAATAAATTAATGCAAATAATTAGAAAGAATTACGGTACTTAAAATTTGTACTCTTGAAATAATGAAGAAAATAACGATTTGAAATAACTGCTAAATTACCCTGAGGGTAAATCTTGATAAAGAATACTTTTTCTTACTGTTGCTCTCTTTATATCTGTTTTTTTTTTCCTGCACATTTATGATAGAAAGGAATAATTGAAAAACTAAAAAATTGTGGTAAAGTTTTAAGCTGTGATAAAAATAAATAAAAATTATTTGTTAAATTTTTAAAACTCATAATATATTGTTGTAATTCTTCTTACTTATTGTATTTTTGTTGTTTTTTGTTTGCGTTTTTATAATTAAAAATTAAAAAATTAATTATAATTTAGAAGAAAAAGTGAAAATAGAGCAAAATTTTAATTACATTTTTCAGTATCATTTGGATAATTTAAATCTTTTATAATTTAAATTTTAATTCTCTTAAAATTACAATTTTCTAAATTTTGAATTTTCAAAACGGAAAAAAGGAAGGAATGTTTGGCTGGATACACAATTATGAAGAAATGTTAGAATGAACTTTTCAATAAAGTTTTTTTTTTTTTTGTTTCTTCCCGGAAATGTTACACAGCCTTTTTAGAGTTAGTAAAAGTTAGCAAAAATATTTTTCCAACAAACTATCCAATCGCTTTTCATTTCATTTCATTTCATTTCTTTCTTTTCTTTCCTTTTTTTTCTTTCTTACTCATATCGAGAAAACGATGATGACGAAGAAGAAGAAGGAGAAGAGAGAAAGTAAAAGGTTTTAGCAAAACATTTAGAAACAAAGGAAGCATTGGAGGACAAGTGGTTTGAAGTACATTTCAAAAAGAATTCTTTCAGGATGGATCAAATAAATTGAAATTTGAAGAGAGCGTAAAGATTTACAAATGTCCTTAGCTTATTGCTTTAGAAATGAAAATTCAAGAGTTGCTATTAACAACCTTTTTTTTTCCCCATTTTTTTTCTTAATTGAACTTTTTACTATTTAAATTGTTGATTATTTCAATATTTAGTAATTTCAATCATATTTTTTTTTGTTTCATTTATTTAATCTTTTGATAAATTAGATTCAACAACAAAAAAAAAATTATTTATTAAATATCTAAAATTCTCGATATTTATTAAATTTTTGAATATGAAAGTTATATTTATTCGCATATAAATTAAACTTTCAAATATTTCACATCCTTATTATTATTTTTATTGAGAAATGAATCATCTGTCAAATAATTTAAATATTTTAATAAATAAAATTTTAACATTTGAAAAAAAGTAATTACAAAAGAATAAACAATATTTAATGATATCAAAAATGATAAAATAACGTTTAATATACTTTTTTTTTTGAAAAAATCGTTGGATATGATCCAAAATTTCGTTCTTCTTTCAATCCTTTTTTTTAAAGCCATTGCAAAAAAAAAACAATGACATATGTTAAGTAAGTGATAGTAGTAATGATATGGTATTTTAGTAAACAAGCAAGAGATTTATACTTATACAATATTTCTATTCATTTATCAATATCGTAGAAATGAATGATATGATCAATATCATTAGTGAGGTAATAATCATTATTTACTTATTTATTTACTCTTTTTTTTTGAAACAATTTCAAACGTACGTGATAAATTTTCCTGAATCGAAAACATTTTATTAGTTGAAATTTTACAAACAATAATATTTGCAGAAATAATTTAAAGCTTATCAATAAATAATCTTATCACTTATCGTTGAAAGTATAAAATATCACTTATTATAAGTGATCAAAAGATATTCATTTGATAATAACAGTTATCAATTAAAATTCATTTGAACGAAGAAAGGAATGAAGAAAATTCTCAGCTCAGTTATTTTAAAGTTATCTAATCTTAAAACTAATTACTATTTAGTCTTTATTTAAGACCATTATCAATCATAATTGGTAAAATTAGCAGAAATTGGCATTTATTCATTTGAAAATGATTTGCACCATTGAAATACCGTAATCACAGAAGTTTTATCGTATAAGTTTTGTACAGTATTTATTATATTAGATAAGTTTTATCATTTTAATTTATCAAAAATTATCACTTGGAATAACTTAATTTGAAGTATGAATATATGTAATTTCATTGTTTATCCGTAAAGATTTTTATCATATCAATGCTTTCAACTTTTTTTTTCTTTAAACTTCCAATAAAATTTTCAAAAAATTACAAAAAGAAAAGTTTTGAAAAAGAAAAAAAAAACATATTACAATTCAACTTCGTTTATTTGTCTTGTAATTTTTTTTTTGAAAAAAAAATTTTTTTTTCTTCCATTCAATAATGCAATTTTTTGTTTTTGTTTTTTTCTTTCTCCATTGAACAAATTCAAACGATATCATTTGATAAATTTCAAATAATTATTCAATTTTTGATAGAAATGAAAAGTTCAATAGGTAGCAATGAGACGTTTTATAAATTTGAAACGAACAAAAAATAAAAAATTGCTTATATTCTATTTCTATTTGATGGCAAAGGAAAAAAAAAGAGGAAGAAAAAAGAAACAGTTTCAATTTTTTCATTTTTCTTTTTTTTCTTTTCATTATTGCACTTACCATACTAAAAATATTTGGAATAGCTTCTTCAGAAAAAAAATCCCCATGAAAAGAATGCAATAGATTCAAAACAAAAAATTATTTAATTTTGAAATTAATTTATTCAAAAGAAAAGTTTTTTCAAATTTCATTGAAAATGCAACACAACCAAAAACAATTCAATTTCTGAAACAGTGG
This sequence comes from Cruorifilaria tuberocauda, assembly GCA_013365365.1. Classification (NCBI taxonomy): domain Eukaryota; kingdom Metazoa; phylum Nematoda; class Chromadorea; order Rhabditida; family Onchocercidae; genus Cruorifilaria; species Cruorifilaria tuberocauda. The sequence goes on from JABVXU010000316.1 coordinate 16,861, forward strand.
AAAAAGAGTGAAAAGAAAAAAAAAATAATTTGTTTTGTTTAAAAGTGATTAAATGATACTTTTGATAAGAGTTTTTTTTTTTTTAATACCCTAACTTACTAATATTCTTTTCAAATACTGTAATTAATGATAATTTTTTTTTAGCATCATGTTATTGTTAATATATAATTTTATATTTATTAATTGATAGCTTGATTTTTTTGTTTTTGGAAATTAAATAAAATATAGTAAATAATTTCAATTTAATATTTCACGTATTTTTTTAAATTTAATACCTTGCATATTTTGAATAATAAATATTAAATTTAAAAAAAAAACATTAAATCAAAATACGGAGATGTATTAAAGTTGAAAATGAAATTAAACCGAAATAAGTTACATTAAAACTTATCTCTAAAATTCCTGTTACGTCAATTTTACGTCTTTTCTCCCCTGATATTTAGCGTGTAATGCTTTGCATTAATTTAAAATCCTTTAATTTTCTAAACAAATTTCACGTCTTTGTAATATATCAGTAATTAACACTCTTTTACTTATTTATATTAATATTTTATATTTCATTTCATGATATCATCAAGAAATGATACGGTACATAATTACTGTTGTTTATCAGATGATAATGATATCAATTCAGTTGCAAAATAGAATGAATAAAAGAGATTTATCACTGATAATAGTTAAACACATTTATTGCTTGTTAGAAAAATAATAATTCAAGTATCATTGATACAGGTCTCGAGAAAACCTCTATCTTATCTTTAATTAAATTCTTTATTTAACTCATTTTGATTTCGTCTTATCTTATCTATTCTCATTTAACCTGTTAATCACTAATGATAGTAATAATTTTATCTGTTTATCACTAGTGATAATAATTTTTTGAACTTTATAAAATTAAGCTAACCGAATTAAAATCTTTTAATAATACTATTATTTTTAAGACGAAAAAAAAAACGAACGACTGAAATATAAATTAGAAAAAAAAATATTGGAATTTCAAATGAAATGTATTATGAATAATGCCATATTTAATGATAAGAAATGAAAATATTGTTGCAAAATGTTAAGCATTTAACTTTAAGACATATCTCAAATGGAATTAATATATTTCAAAAGACAAAAAAAAAAAGAAAAGAAAAATGAACAGAGAGAACAAAATATGATCTGTTAGTTAGTTTACATGGGTTAAAATGTATTTAGCAAAAAAAGTAAAATTATTTATCTTATCAGGTCAATCGAGACCATATCTCTATCAATCATTTGTAACAAAAATCTGATTATATCATCTCTCTGATAGGATGAGGAAAGTGAGCGAAAAAACAAAAAACAAAACAAATAGGTGAAAGCTAAACAATTCATATAAATAATAAGTTAATTTGAGAGTAAGAAATTTAAAGAGTAAATATGTTAGTGCGATTATAGATATTAAATTATAATTCAAGTTTTTTTTTAATTAATATTTTACCATTATTTAAAAAGTTTTAAAATAAAAAAATTTCAAATTATTAAGAAAAATCATCAAATTTGATTGAAAAAGTTATTTTTTAATGTTGAAAAAAAAGATTTTTGTAAAAGTTTAAAACAATTTACTGAAACTATATTTATTATTAGTTTTTGTACGCAAAAATACATGTAATAAAAAATTTGAATTTTACTACAAAAAAATACTTAAATAAAATTGTGAGTGCTTTTTTGCTATTCAAAAGAAACAAGAAGCAAAAATGAAAAAATTAAAAAACTTAAAACTGAATAATGAAAAGTTTATATGTTCAAAAAAAAAATCCAAAGCAATATTTTAAGGCTATAAACTTTACTTTCACACATTCCATTTCATTTTTAGGTACAAAATTACATTTTAAAAAAGTATTATGGAAAAAAAAAATTAAAACAGTAATAGATGATTGATCGGTGTGATTGGAAATTCTTCCATGTCATACCTTCAAAATTACTTTAAAAAAAAATAATAATAATAAAAATTCGATTTATCTATCCGATACGACGATTCATCAAATTTATTATCAAATTACTTTTAAGCTTTGATATTCTCAATTAATGTTTTAACATTTTTAATTTTAAAAAAAAACTTTTTTTTTCAAATACTCTCATTTTTATTTATCATAAATGAAATTTGTTTATACAATAAGCGATATCATTGAATGTTTTTTTTTGTTTTTTTAAAATTTAATCCACTTTTTTTTTTGTATCATTTAAAAAATTCAATGCTTTAAACATTAACGTATCTAATTTTAATTCGTTTCCTAAATCATTTTTTCAAAAATAAAAAAATATTTTTATCCAGTATATAATTGAAATCATTTTTTTTTTAACTGATAGAAGTACACTTTTCCAGCAAACCATTTCGTTTGTTGATTTCATTTCCGTTTTGATAGCAGTATAAGAATGAAAATTAAAGAGGACATTCTCTAATCGATAACGAATTTTTTTTTTTTTTTTTTTGAGGGACATTTATTTAGGTTTTCGATAAATCAGTGCTATTAGTTTGACCTGAAAAAGAGAAAAAAAATTATCAATATTGTCGGAAAATATCATATTTCTAGGAAATCATTGCAAAAAAAAACTGTCTTTTTAGCTTGTAATTGTTATGGTAAATTTCAAGGCTTATTTTAAATTTTTTTCCAGAATGAAAAAAAAATAATTTACATCATTTTTTATTTATTGTAAAAAAAAATTTTTTTTTTTTGGAATCCTGATTTATTTATTTATTATCCTAATAATTGTTGCTTTTTCTTTTTTTTTTTTTTTTTTTTTTTGCTTTTTTTCGTATACTTCAATAAAAATAATTAATTAATAGATATTAAATATATTTCTTTGTTTTCTTTTTTCATAAAATTAAAAAAAACACGCTTTTCAAACCAAAATTTCATTAATAATTTTTCTTGCAATCAAAAAAAATTTTTTTATATTATTTGTTTTGTAATTTAATTTGAAATAATTAAATGACAAATATGTTTGCTTGAAAAGCGTGTTTTTTTCTGAAAAGCGTTTTTTTTTGAAAAGCGTTTTTTTTCAAGATTAACATATAGATATATTTAAATATTTAAATGGAAATATCGAACAATTGTTGATAATTGATATAATCATCCATTGTAAGAACGAAAAAGTATTTTTGCCACAATTACGGGAAAAAAAGGAACGGAAGAAAAAAAAATAAAAATAAAATGAAACGGATTGATCACATTGCAAGGATAAAAGTGCAACTATTATCATCATTTATATATTTTTTTAAAGCTTCTAAAGTTCATATAATAAAAATGAACCTATGAAGTTTCTTCCTTCTTCCACTACTTTTACAGTTATACTGTGTAAATTGTAATACATTATCATTATCATCATCATTATTCATTAACCAATTAAGCTACTTTTCTTTTTTTTTTATTCAAATAAAAAAATAAAAACTGATTTAGCGTTTTTTTTTTAATTTCATTCTTACTTATACTTTCTTTTCATTAGTTCATTTCGTTTTTTTTTATTCTTTCTTTTTATATTTGACTATCTCTACCTCTACTTCTACCTCTACCTCTCCCTCTATTTTTCCCTCTATCTCTTCCTCATTCAAGCTAATTCATTGCTATTTATAACATGTTTTGAGGAAGAAGTATTGTGCAAATTGTTACGACATTTGTTGGTTAAATTTTTTTTTTTTGCTTTAAAGTGAAAACTTTTTTTTTTTGATGCCAAAAATTATGGAAGTGGAAGTGCACTTTGATAACATTTTATCGGATGACTGGTTTCGAAGAATCTGTGCAAAAATTGCAATTTTTCTTTTCATTTTTTTTTCAACTTTTATTCTTTTATTTTATTTTTCATTCTCTAATCATTTTTAGCTCCTTTTGTAATTTTTTTTGAAATGATAACTGTTTATTTCTTTTTTTAATAGTTATATTAATTTTTTTTTATCTTTAATTCTTTTCCTTTTATTATATTCTATTTTATTTTATTTTTCACTCTCTAATCATTTTTAGCTTTTTTTGTAATTTTTTTTTGAAATAATAACTGTTTTTTTTCCTTGTTTGATAGTTATATTAACTTTAAAAAAAGTTATAAAAATATTGGAAAATTTATAATGGATAAGAAAATTATTATTGTAAATTAATTAAAATGTTTCTCATTTTTAATTTTTTGAAAATAAAATTTAAAATATTTTTTTTTAATTTAAATCATTTAATCTTTTTATTGATTGATACTGTATATTGTTTAATAGTGGAATGAATGCACTATGTTAAAATTACCTGAAGCTTATTTCATCATCTATCATATATGATATAATGCTCTTTTTTCTTTTTTTCTTCTTTCTCCCTTCCTCTCAATCTTCCGCTCTCCCTCTCTCTCTCTCTCCCTCTCCTTCCCGCTTACTCTTACTCTTCGTCTTCAGGGAATTCCATCGTTTGAACGATATGATACGGTATTGGAGTGTAGCTAAAAACTTTTTCGTTTCCTTTCTAAATCACAGTCTAGGCTTTTATCAGTAAATTTCATCTTAATCATCAAATACAATCAGGAATAAGTCTCATGTGGTCATCGAACGGTCGTCATAAGAATGATTTCGGAAAAAAAACCGGATCGATACTTAATGAAATATGACAACCGGTTGATGATTTATCTAATGAAGATGGAAAAGTTTGAAATAGATGATAATTCTTGTGCATCCTCCGGTCAGTAATGTAGTGAAAACGCTATTATAGGAAGGTCAGAGTTCATAAGCTTCATTAATTCCTCTTTCGAACATCTTTCATTCCGAGAAAGACAGAAAGAGAGAGAGAGAGAGAGAGAGAGAAAGGAGAGAAAAGAGGAAGAAGAAAGAGTAGAACTTGTTTTTTCCTTTCTGTTATTCTTATTTATTCAATAGCAAAAAGTAAAATTACTTTAGGATAGATAAACTGGTAAAAATGTTATAGTGGTTGGTGGTAAGTTAGCTTATTGAAGAGCAATAACTGAAAGAATTATGCTATCATTAGGAAACAAGTAGGAGAAAGAGAGAGGGAGAGAGAGAGGGAGAAAGATGTTACAACGATAAAATATTTAAGAAGTTATTTGAATAAATTTAGTTGAACAATCATCGATGGGTGACGCTGTTGACGTCTTGGCAAGATGTCCTTAAAGTACATGGAAACATGTTTGCATTAGAAGTAAAACTGAGATTGCTTTAGTTATTTTAAACAAAAAGAGAGAGAGAGAAAGAGGAAGAGAGAGGAGGAAAAAAAAACAGTAAATTTAAAAGTGTAGAAATTGCACAATGTTAGATGAAAGAATGAGAAAAAGAGGTTAAAAGTACATTTTAAGTACATAACACGCGCACAAATACACATACACATACATATATACCACATACGTATGTGTATACACATACCAAACACACATACACAAACATACACACATACACACATACACACATACATACATACATACCATTCACCATCATCAATTCAATTTTATTTTTATTAATCATTTTTCTTAGTAGCAAAATTTTCCTGTTTAAAAGATTAAGTTTGAATTAAGTGGAAAAATGCATGAATGAAGAAATTATGATCCTTATGATCCTTACTTTCAAATAAGACTATCTTTGCAATCATTCAATTGAAAATTATCATTTTCATTTATCAAAAAAAAAAAAAAGAAAATTATTAACATGAATGAATCCAGTTGGATATTTATTATCATTATATCATTTATCAGAGAATCATCATTGTACTGTTAATTTGCAGCATTTATTATATGATAATAAAGGTTAATGATTAATATTGAATTAATTTCGGTTCTCTCTCAATTTTCCTTAATTAAATGAATTGAAATAGTACTTTCTTCGAAATATTTTTATTTCAAAAATATACAATTGAATTATTTCTATTTCTTTTTCAGTAATTTTTGATATTCAAATATAAATTGATTGTGGATAGTGAGGAAAAAAAACCAAGCTTTAAGCGATTTTCAACAATAGAATCAATTAATTTTAATGAAGAAATATGATAAAAGTTTAACGAAATTTAAAATTTTGAAAAATTGCTTAGATTATCATTTGTTGATGAAAACAAAATTTGTTTATCATTTAAATATTAATTTTTATATATTAAATATATAGGAAAATTTCATTCATATATGGAAATATTCCATACTTTATAACTGAAATGAAAAAGTAAAATGAAAATTTGGAATAAGTTTAAAACTATTGAAATAAAATTAGTGGATTTGATGGATATTCTCGATTCTCTTATTCTAATAAATTTATCCTTGATTTAACCCTTACTCTTTCTTTTTTTTTCTCAATATCTTTCACACCTGGCTTTACCTTCTTTTCATTCGCACTTTTTTTTTTTTTGTTAAATATTTATCACTTATTACAAATTTTCATCATGAATTTCACAAAATTGTTTATCATCGTTTCATTTAATTCATGGATTTTTATTCATTACAATTAACGAACAATGATATTTTTCTTTTTTTTTTTTTAGGTATATGCAATTGTAGAAGGAAATTTGAAAAATCAATTATCTGGAGAAAAAAAAAAATTGAAAATCAATTACCGTATCAAATTATTTCTAATTTAGTATTCATATGGAAATTTTTTTTTAATGAAAAACATATTTTGTGTGCAATAATTTTAATTATCTTTTATTAATCTGAAAGAAATCAAATTTCCATATTAATCATTTTAATGGCCCAACAACAACAACAACAACAACAACAACAACAGAAACAGCAACAGGAAGAGCAACAAGAACAAATAAATAATCAAAATCGTCTTCCAAGTGATTGGTTTTATTCATCAGTAATGTTAACAAATCGTTTGGATATCGGTGAAAATACTGGTATTGGTTGCTTTCAAATGGATCATCTGGAACAAAATGATCAATCATCATTAATCTGTAACAATCTTTCGGATTTGGAATTTTCACATATTTCTCAAAATACTGATAGAGCAAATGAACTATACTCCAGTACTGTAACTACTGCATCCTCTTCCACTTCACCTTTCACTCCAAACAAATCATCATCATCATTTCAAACTTCCACTTTAGAAGCACCTATTTTATATGATCAAATTATTGATAATCATAATATACAAATTAACAATTCATCAAATACTACAATTAATGATACTAATCTTACCTATACAATTATTAATAGTTCAAATTTTAATCAATCAAGTAATCATACATTACACAAACGATATCGAACTAAATATAATAATTATCCTAATATGAATAAATCACATATGATATTAATCTGTACGAGTAATAATACTGAAAATAGTAGGAGTAAAAAAAATGATAATATTCAGCTAGAAAGGATGGAAAAAGTAGAAGATAGTGACGGTGATGGTGGAGGAGCACCGCCCAATGTACTTTATTCACACTCAACAACAAATAGCTCCGATAAAATGAAATGGGATTGTGGTGTGAGGTGGCCATTATCATCATCATCATCATCATCATCATCATCATCATCATCATCATCAATATCATTATCATCATCAGTAAAACGAACCGGAATGTTCACGTCATCCTATTCAGTGAATATCATCGATACGCACGACAATTCAGGTGTATCAGTAGTATCAGATAACAACGATACAACGGCAATAGTAACGGATAATGCAGCTAACTGTGGAGGAATGATCGAATCTACTACTACCAATACTACTACTACTACTACTACTACTACTATTACTACTACTACTACTACTACTACTACTACTACTACTCCTACTATAATTAATATTAATTCAAAATTTAATAGAAATATTGGTGAGATAATTCAAGATATTAATTTAGTAACAACAAATAAAATTATTGATAACGAAAGAACAAATGATATTATCATTTCAAAAGCTATGATGAAATTATCAAATGAAACAAATTTAATGGATACAACAATTTTAACAACTAATGGAATAACAATAACAACAGTAACAACAACAACAACAACAACAACAACTTCTTCATCAATTTTATTATCATCATCATCATCATCATCAAAAATTGGATCAGATGAACAATCATTATCATCAATAAATTCATTTGAAAATTTATCACTGCCCTCTATAAAGGTACCAATCAAAAAGCGACTTATACATAGTTCCTTTACACCAATATCTTATAATAATAATAATAATAATAATAATAATAATAATAGTGCAAGAACGATAAATACTTGTACGAGCATTCCATCGAACACCTATGATACCATATCGGAACATCATCATCATCATCATCATCAAATTCTACCAACAACAATTACTTCTGGTACGACAATTACAAATACTGCTACAGAGAGTGCATTCTCGAGCTGTTACAAAATGACAGGAATCGGATCAACGGGTACTATAATCAATGATGATCCTATACCACCTATAACTACTTATTCAAAACTACTCACTAATAATGATATTTATGGTAGTGCACTAAATGATAATACTGTTCGAATTGTATCCAATACTGATCCATCACTTATAACAGTAGCAAATAATTTATCTGAAGCAGAAATTGTTAATTTATTATGTCGTAATCTTTGTGATATCGAGCGTATTATCGCACAACAACGGATTGCTTATTCCGGAACAACAGCACTTCAGCTACCAACATTACTCACACACTGTAACGATGAGCAAAAAACACAGGTAAGATATAGCTATACGGGTTCAGGAATTGTATCAGATCATCAACAAGAACAACCGTATCATCATCATCATCACCATCATCATCATCATCATCATCATCATCATCAGAATGTTGGTGTGGAACGGCGACGATCTGGTACAATAGATTGTAATGATACACGACGATTTCATCCATATGCGACAACACCAATAGCAACAACAACAACACCACCACCACCACCAACAACAACAACAACAACAACAACAACAACAGCAAAACCATTACCAACAACAGCTTGTTGTAGCAATAGTATTACCGTTTGGTCACCATCGGCATCGTCTCGAGCTGATCTCAAGCAGAAATATCTTCGTTCCCTAGCACCTGTGCTTTATGATTTATTAACCGATGATTGCGAATCAAAGAATTGTCAAAAAACCACTGATTCAATGGATTGTTCAATTTTGAAAAATTATATGGAACCATCAATGGATTCCTATTTTCGTTCGCTATCACTATTAGCTGCAACTGCTAGCCTTCCAATTACTAGTAATAAATTTAATCATTTACCACTCAATTATATTGACTATTTTACCCTACAGCAATGTAGTTTATTACTTGGATCAGCACCGGTAACAACCAATGATTTAATCCTCAAATTAGCTCAATCAGCAAATCTTCTGTATAGTGCAGCAGCCGTAACAACACCAACAACAAATCCAGAAACAATGTTATCTGATAAAATTCCATTTACCAACAAAATTGATCAGGTCAACTGTTTTTTTCAATTCGTTAAAAAATATCCTAGAATTACTTATTACTCAAAAAATAACCAACCTATTAATTATAATTAGAATAACTAATAAATAAATTAAAAAAAAAAAGAGTTTCTATTTTAAATAAAACTTTTATAAATTTCGTAAAGATTAAGAAAAAAAAAACAATTAATTTTTAATTTTCGTTCTTCCCTTCTTTCACACTCAAACATTCTGCATTCAAAATTAGCTAATTAACTCTTGAAAAAAAAAAAAAGGAATTTACAACTGTTAACAATAGAATCTATAAAGGTTAGAAGTAAATTTCGAAATAATCATCTGCCAATTTCCAATAAATTTCATTGAAAAATTTCATCCAAAAAATTTAATTATTAATATTTCATCGTTTATCATGGTAATTTTTACCACCGTAAATCATAATCATAATTCATAATTCATAAATCATAATTTTTTTCAGAGAAAAAAAAAAGGTGTGTCAAAATGTAAAAAATTTAGATGAAACAATAGAAATATTTTCAACTTAGTTGAAAACATAAAACAAATTAATTATATCTTTTCAAAAAACTTTTTTTTTGAATTAAATTTCAAACTTTTTTCTTGTAAAACTTTTATAAATTATGAATGAATACAGGATAGATATATTATTGTTGTGATGTTTTAGATTAGTTAATCTTAATCAATTTGAACAAATGGAGGGAAGAAAAAGATAAGAGTGAAAATGAAAGGAAATTATGATTTATCATGAAAATATTTAGCTTTATCTCTTATTTTGTTTACTTCCTATTTTGATCGATTATATTTTCAAAAAACAGATTTAAAGAATATAGAAAACAAAAAATTTCAATTTCTTTAAATTTCTCATTTTAAGAAAGTTCAATAGCCGACCAATAATTCTTCTTTCTTCTCTTTTTGTTTTTTTGTTTTTTTTTTGTTTATTTCTAATTTAAAATTAATCAATTATAAGTGTATTTTATATGCCCTTGACAATTTGAAATTATTTGTATCCCGATTGAATGGCATTCTTATCTTCTTCGTCTTACGTTAATTTCATTAAAATCATCCTTTTACTATCGTTATTCATCATAACTTTAACCTTTGTAATACTCTTATTGTGAAGTTCATTTTTAAATTTCCAATGCTATTTATCCAAATGATTATTTAGAAAAAAGAAAAAAAGAAGAAAGTGCTTTTTTTTTTGCACATTATCATTTGAAAATCCATTTGGGAAAAATTTTTCACTTCAATTATATTAGCTATAGAGGAATGGATGATAATTCTTTAAAAAATTTTTATTCTAAAATCTAAACATAGTAAAATCGATTGAAAGGTTTAAAATACAATTTTCAAATTTCAGATGCTTAATTTTATCAAATATTTTCTATTGAAAAATTTTATAGCTTAAAATTTATTTTCAATTGTTAAATTGAAATTATCAAAAAAATAAATGTTTGTTTTTCAACAAAAATTTTTAACTTACTTTTCGCTTTTTTACTTATATTACAAAAAATATGAAATGAAAACGTAAAGCTAATTTCTTTTCCTCTCTTCAATAATTAGTTAGCATTCATTTTTAATTCGTATAATTTTACTAAAAAAAGAAAATAAATAAATAAATAAACTTTACTTTGGCGTAGTGCCAAAGTTTTTTTCTTTTTTTCTTTTTTTTTTTTTTTTTTGCAAGCAAAAGCAATAATAATTACATGAGAATTGCGTAAACAACACAAAGTATATCGCCTAAGGCCAATGAATCTCATAAAAATTTAATACAGTAATCCTGAAGCTTTGTTTATGGTTAAGTTGCACTATTCTGTAAAGAGAAAAGCAGGGGAGGAAAAAAAAAACACATCAATTTCAGGAAATAGTACATTTCAATCAATTTGACCACTTCGTTAAATGATATTATAAACTTCTTGGAGGAAAAAAAAAAGTAAAACTAAGCATATATTTTTTTTTCTTTGTGATAAAAAACGATTATCATTTAATGATAATTTATTTTATCGCAATTTCTATTTTCTTTTATTTAATTTCAATCTAAATTTCATTCGGAGAAAAATTATTATAGATTAACTATTAATCATTAACTGAATATACTAATTTAACAAAAAGCACATATATTATTAAATAAATTAAAAAAAAAAAATATATATATATATCTATATAACCATTTCATTTATCTTAACTAAAATTAATTTATTGATATCTATTTATTATCAATTTAATCTACCTTAATCTATTTTAAGGTATATACTTTTATCGTCTATTTATCTTATCTGAAATTAATTTGCTGATCTATTTGTTATCAATTTAATCAATTTTATCTAATTCTTTATCAATCTCTCTATCAAAGTAACTTAGTAAAAATTACATATATTATTAAATAAATAAAATATATATATATATATATGCATCCTATTTATCTTATTTAAAATTAATTTACTGATTTATTTCTTATCAATTTAATCAACCTAATTCATTTCTTTATCAATCTCTCTCTCTCTATCAAACTTATCTTATTTTTTTTTCGTTTTACTTTTTTCCTCTCTTCCTCTTTGACGGGTTTTAAGAAAGATAAGGGTGTACTTTTTGTTATGCTCATTGCTGTTAAAGTTATATTGAATGAAGTGTTTTTGGACATATCAACCGGATGTACTTTTCATTGCATCACTCATTTAATTTTCATTTCACTCTTGTCAAACTTTTCCTCTTTCCTCTTTTTTTCGACATATTTATCTTCTTTCCCTCTCTCCCTCTACCCCTCTCCCTCTCTCTTTCTCCATTTTCGACATTTTGTTGGGACAAAAAGTTCTTTTTCTTTTTTTTTTGAAAACTTTTATTATAGCACCATTTTCCTCCTCTCAAATCGTTCATATTTTTCTTTTATTTTTTTTTACTCTTATCGTTTCCACTTTTTTATTTCTTCATCTGAAAAATTATTCTCGTTCTTTTTTTTTTTTGCAGAAAAAAAAGTTTAGGAAGAAAGAGCTTGAGAGGGTAAAAAAAAAAAATTGCATGTCCTTTTCATAAGAGAAATTTGCAAAATTTCAAAATTTACTCTATTAGATGAAAGAAAGAGAGAAAGAGAGAGAGAGAAAGGGAGAGGGAGAGATAAAAACGGAAACATTATCCTATTTTATTGCATCATCAAATGATGAACATATTATTGTCATTTTTCCGTATCAGTTAATATTTTATTTATATCTATCTCTTCGTTTTTTTTTTTTTTTTCAATGAAGAAATTAAAACAAAAGATATATTTGATGGAATGATAAGAATGATAAGAAGATGAAAAGGAAGGAATAGCGAAGAAAAAATTAGCAATATTATTGGAATGTAGCATGTACTTTTAATGCTAGTGATAGTTTATCACTTAAAGATAAAAGGAAAGTAATGCATTCCTTCATAAATGATATGATTGTAAGATGAAATTATCAGTTAATTTTATGTAAATAAATATCATAAAATTAATCATTTATTTAGTTAAATAAGCAATAAAATTTAAATTTATTCAATTTAACTGGTTTTTTTTTCTTTGTTTTATTTATTAAACATTTATGAAATCTTTGATAAAAAAAAAATTTTTTTTTTATCACATTTGTTTAGATTCTTATAGCTTTTGCAATTATATGTTGCAGCTTTATCTAATTTAATCCTCATTTTTGAATTAAATTCCAATTTAAAGAATTAGCTCATCTTTCAATATTTCTGAAATAATTAATAATAATAATAATAATAAATGATAGTAATAATTATGATAATAATAATAATAATAATTAATAGTAATAATAATAATAATAATAATGATAATAATAATTATTATAATAATTAATAATTAATAATAATAAGTTTTCATAATCAAAAGCATTAAAAATGCCCAAAAATAGCGTGATCAGTGAGATTGTACAACATCAGCAATTTTTTTACTTAATTTTATAAATTAATTAAACTTAACAAGTTGATATTTCAGCAGTTGTAAACTGAAGTAATACTAATAATAGTAATAAGTTTTCATAAACAAAATTTGTTTTTTCATAGCGAATGATTAAAGTGAATGTGAAATAGTTTGATAGATTTATAAGAATTCACGAATGATTAAATCTTTTGCTATTTTCGTCGTAAAATCTTCAATCATTTTTCGCCACAATCGTAATTATTGTTTCAGCTGATAAAATTCTTGCATATAATTTAGATTTAATCTATAAGATGCATTGGTTTTTTGTTAGATATTATCATTTATGTGCTTAGGAAATTTGAAATATCAAAAAAAAAAAATCTTCATAACCTTTCGTGCTCCCTGACCTTCCCATCCAGGTTCTAAGGGAGTAACATTTATTATAATTTCGCATCTTGCATAAATTGATTTCTAACAGAAATAACTAGTACATTTCTCCTTTTTTAATTGTCTATTTAAATTGTTTTTTTTTTTCAAACATAACATTTCATATTATTTATTGAATGAATAATATTAGAAATACAATAAATCTCAGAAGAAATATTAGAAGTAAGTTATCAAAAGTACATAATTACAGATTCTGTAAATGCGAGAAATTAATGGAATCAATAATTTTAAGAAATATTATAAAAATCATGAATTTCTAAAATGAATATTCCTTCATCCGTATCATCGATCATCATTTTCGACGATCTGAGGATATGGATGATACGGCAAGAACAAATTTATAATATGTTGAATAATCAACATTAATAAGCTTAAATCATAAATGATAATCTAAACAAAAAAGTAGAATTATGGTAAAGGAATAATTATTTCAGTTCATGTTATTACTTATAGCAATGCAATATTATCAATATCAAATATCAGTAGTGAGTTATGATTAATTCTAATATTATTTATCCGATTTAATTTAAAATAAAATTCAATGATTTCATATATCATTTGAAAGATAAAAAATGTTAAAATGATAAATATAATCATATTTGTTTTCACTTATCAGTGGTTTAATTATCAATAGTTTAAACATTCATTTATCAATACTTTAAAAATATTATCACAGTTATGCATTAATATTTTTTCATTTCTTTATTAGCTATTAAAGAAGAAAAGGTAGAAAGAACAAAGCATACTTTTTTCCTCAATAGTTTGCTTTTTGGTAGTACCAATTTTGAAAAATAGAAATTACTTTTCGATATTACTATTTTTACTTTTATAATATTCTTAAGATAATAACATAATAATTATTGATAATGGATGATGAGATATGATAATGCAATAAACTTGCATTAACTTATCAAATAGTAAACTTAATAAATAGTTATTTTATATATACTTTATTATGTAATTCAAAAATATTATAAAAGTAAAAATAGTAATATCGAAAATTAATTTCTATTTTTTAAAATTAATTTCAAATAAATCGAAAAATTATCACTCCTATTAACGAATAACGAATGATATGTCAATTTCTTGATGAAATATATAATAAAGTGAAATTTCTTTCATTATTTTTTTAAAAGTAATTTTTTTTTTGCTGTAAATTTTATAAGTCGATTTCAAATAAATCGATAAATTTCATTAAATATATTTAATTAATTTTTTTTCAGAATAAAAACACACACAGCTTAAAAAAATTTCAACTCGAATTTAAACATTTTTGCAGTATTTATACTTTTATTAATTAATTTTGAATAACAATTGTTATCATTCATCGATCAGCATTTGTAATTTTAATGGTTCTATACAGTAATCAACATGAGACAGTAATTCAATGGTTTTGTACAGTAATCAGTATAAGACAGTAATTCAATGAATTTCAGATAGTAATTCAATGAAATAAAAAAAATTTTTTTAACAACGCTAAATACTTTAACGAATATTTTTTTTATTTAGTAATCATATAAATCGTTCAGATCATATAAATCGTTAAGATAGTAATTCAATGATAAATCGTTCATACAGTAATCATATAAATCTTTAGCAAAATAAAAATATAACTACTGAATGAAAAAAATAAAATTTTCAATTATTAACATTTTGATTTTAGCTCAAATTATTAATTAATTGAATTTAAAAGATTATATTACAATCGAACATGTATACGGTATATTAAATAAGGTGATACGGATGCTAAAAGTATTTTATAAGGATTGTACTTTCATTTCATTTATGGTTATTTCTTGAAAAATTACATTCTCATATGATATTTTTAAATTTGAAAAAATACTTGATCGTTTAAAATAACCATTTTATAGCTTTTGCATTAAGTTGTCAAATAATGACACTTAATTTTATCACTCCAATAAACGAATAACAAATGATATATCAATTTCTTGATCCATATTTTTAAAATTTGTAAGAGAAGCAAGCAAGCTAATTCTATCCCGATGGTTTTTTTTTTAATCTGATAAAATGGATGAAATAAAAAAAGAAGTGCTTTTAAATAAACTCAAATTTAAACTTAAATCAAACTTAAATGAGCACTTTAAATGAACTTAATGAACAGTTTACAGCCTTCATTTCTACAATTTCCATTTTTTCTTTTTTGCTTTTGATAAATTTCTCTTTCACTTTGGCAATTTTGATTTCAATATTGAAAGAATGCATACTTCAAAAAAATTTGCTCAAAAATGTTTTTTAATCATCGATTAACAAACAATCTATGATTATCATTCATTTGGAGTGGTATAATAATATCGAATATTTGAAATTTTAAATATGTTATAAATAGTTTTGATGAATTTATTCATGGCTTAAATAATCAAACATTATGCAAGATATGTGTTTGGATGAATTTTTGAAATTTCATTAAATGATTCAAAAATTGAGAATTTATTGAAAAATACTGAAATTGAAAATTACAGCATATTCATAAATAGAAATGAATAACAAATAAATGAATAAATAAACAGTAATAAAAGGATAAAATTACAGCATTCATAAACATGAATAACTAATAAACAAATGGATAAATAATAAATAAAAAACAAACATATAAATAAAATAAATAAATAAATAAATAAATAAATAAATAAATAAAGGAAACATTCCCATTGCTTTTATCGTTTTTCCTTTTACCTTTTTTTTTTCTTCTATTCCATCAAATGTTATTTTTAAATACAACAAATTAATTCAAATGTAAATGTATAAACAATGAAAATATTTTAGCTTTTAAGATCACACATACTTAACTATCATTTATCTATTCAATCAATATTTCATAAAAAAAAAAAATAACATTTGTTACATTTATGGAAATCTCCTTTTTTTTCTCAAATTCATTTTGCAAATTCATTGAATTTTTTATAAAATACTGAGTATTTGTTTATTTATTTATTTATTTATGATTTTTAAAAATAAAAATCAAATAATTTCTAAAGTATTATCAGATTATTTTTTAAAATAACATTTGTTACATTTATAGAAATCTTCTCTTTTTTTAAAATTCATTTTAAAAATTCATAGATTTTTTTTGTAAAATACTGAATCTTTATTTATTATTCATCGACTATGTTTATTTGTTTATAATTTTTAAAAATGAAAATCAAATAATTTCTAAAGTTTTCTCAGATAATTTGTTAATTGAATTAATATATTATGAAATTTATCATGATTCTAATTTTTTTTATTTTCCAGCATTCTGCATCAAATTCCATCAATGGATCATATCCACAATCATCACAACAATCAGCAATGCTTACGGTTGATAATGATCCATCATGTTGATTACAATTACTACTATACTCATAAATCACATAAGTAATTTGGTTTCAATTGGAAAAGAAAACAAAGAGGATGAATGGAAATCGAAGAGAAAATGATATCTTATAATGGTGATAAAAAATTGATAAGAAAAAATACTTAATATATAATTTATTATTACTATTGTTTATGCATTTATTTATCAATAACATTATACAATTCATTATTACTCATATGTCTTCCAGAAAAAACAAAAACAGAAATGAAAGTAAGGTTAAGAGTAGTTCTGAAAAATTATGAATATTTTAATTTAGTAATTTACAATAAAAGTTTTATGCTATTATAATTAATTGTAAAATTAATTTGAAATAATCATTCTTCTCTTGGATTAATCGATGATAATGGCGATGTAATTTTGATTCAATGTGAAATTTGATTGAAAACTTTGATCAGATTAGATTATCATTATCATTATGTGATAACACTGAAGCACTGATTATTCATCATTCATAACTAAATTAGCAACTATTGTTTATTGTTTACAATTTAATTGTTCCAATTTACTTAACGCAAAAAAAAAAAAAAAAAACGAAGTTTGTGTAATATCTTTGCTAAATCTGAAATTTTGATAATGATAATTGCCAATCAATTTATCAATCTGTAATATCTTTTGCTAAATCTAAAATCCTTTGCTAATCCTGAACATAATGATAATTTGTCAATTAATTTATCAAATATTAATTTTTGCTTTGAAATAGGAAAATTGCAAAACAATCATTCAATGTTAGCTTACATCATACAATTATTTAGTATTTTGTCCGATCTAGAATGAATAATCATGCTAAAAATAAAAGATAAAAAAAAAAAAATTATCAAATGATAATCAGAATGGAAAAGAGAGCAAAAATGCATCATCAAATAATAATTTTAAATTATGTGCGAAATGAATAGGAGAAAGAATTGATATATTTCATTTTTTTGCATTAATCAAATATGATAAAATTTGCTGATATGATAAAGCATCCTGTGAAAGAACAATAATACAGTAAATTTGACCAAAAGCTAAATTATGTAAGCTTGGAATTTGTAGAAAGAAAAATATTTAAGGGAGAAAAAAAAAAAAGAAAGAACTGTTATCATTATCAAATGATTGTACTGATTGCTATGTATGTTTAATGAATTGTTATTATTTTTGTTTATCTATCCAATTCAAATGTTTTGTTTTCTTATTTGATAAATATTATTAATGTATAAAGTAAATTAACAAAATTATGCTTTCTCTTTTTTTTTTATCGTTTGTTTGTTTACTTTTTTTTTTAATCTAGATTAAGTATTATTTTTCTTTCACAATAAAATTATTATAAATTTATTCCCTCAAATACAGTACTTTTTAAGAGTTACACAAAAAAAAAAATTACAAAAAAAGAAATGGAAAATAAGAGCTATTTCGGTAATAGTATAATAATTAATCATATAAAATGAATTTAGGAAACATTTGAAAATTTATATTCGAATTTATCAGTTTTTATCAGTTTATCAGAATTTATCAGAAGTATAAAAATTAAATAAATTTTATGCAGATTTTAGTAATACTAACACTTTCAAATATCTTTTTATTCAGTAATCGTATCATAATTAATCATTATAATTTAATAAAAATTTGAAAATATATATTCGAATTCTCGAATTTATTAATTTATCAGTAATTATTAGTATAAAAATTAAATAGTATACAGACCAAAAAAGAAAAAAAATTTTTTTTCAATAATACTAATACTTTCAAATATCTTTTTGAAGACCAATGAGAGTAATAAAAATGAATATCATTTAGCATATTATGTGATTTTGTTAGCTACTTTAAGCTGTTTTATTGAGTAAGTAAAAAATCATAGCTACAAGTCATAGCTGAATTTATTAACCTAGTTCTGGATCATATTGAGTCATTAGCTACAGTGCGAAAAGAAAGTATGAATTAATTTTGAAACGTGATACAAAATGATATTTCAGACTGGATCAAAGAGAATAAAAAGAAAAACAAAAAATAAGATTTACTTTTATGTAACAATCTGGGAACCTGAAAAATATAAAAAAATTAAATTACAATAATTTTGAAAATTAAAATTAAACATTTTTTTTTTAGGTTTTAAATAATTTTCAAATTCTTTCTCATTCAAATGTATGATATTAAAAAAAAATTTTTAATAAATATTTAAAAAAATAAAATAAGATAATAAAATAAAAGAAAAAAAAAAGCACAGTAGTAAAGAATAAAGAAATGAATTATCAACTTTATCAAAAAAAAAAAAGACCGTTTTAAAATAAAAATTCAATAAATTGCATAGAGACCAAAATTAACAACACTAAAACAACTTTTACGAATATTTTTTTTTTTAAAACAATCAATATAAATTATAATATTAATTTTTTAGATTTCAAAAAAATTTTTTTTTCCACTCAAAAAGGAAATTTATTTTATCACTAAAAGATTATGTAAATGATTAAAAAATGATAGCAGGAAATAAAGTGATGAATTAATGGACGAAAATTGAATTGAATGATACAAAATTGTTATCGCATACCTTTCAATTCTTTTTTTTTTTTCATTCTTCCTCCTGCCATTTTAAAATATTTAAAAGCCTAAAAAAGTAACAAAATCACCTGCTAATTTCTTATTCTTATCATTTACATCTTCCTAGCTTATCCTTCTAGCTTGTTACCTTACCGTAATAATAAGTTTCATTAAAAGAGCTGATTGTTTTGATTTTTTTTTTTTTGTCGAAAACAAACTTTATGACTGTTTTTTCTTTCGTTTAATTTAATATTTAATTTGAATGAATCGATAATTCTTGATTTACTTAATCTATTAAGAATGAAAGGAATTTTTCACGCTTATTTTAAAATTATTACAACTTCACGGCAAATTTTCATTCAGTAAAAATGGATAAATAATTAAATACTCTGTAGGAATTAAATAATGAAATAATAAAATAATGCATAATAGAATGGATAGTGTAATTAATGAAAATAAGGATAAAATAAGGATAGTAATAAGGATAAATGAGAAAAGAATAAAGTTAATTCGAAATGATTTACATCATTTGTATTTGTACGTACAGCTATTTTGGAAATTAAAATTTTAAATTATCTAGATCTTAATTAATATTAAGAATCAAATTCCTTTCTATTAATTTCATTAAATTTTAACTAAAATGTATAAATATAGAACTAAATATATAAATATATGAATACATAACTAAAATATATAAATATCTGAATACATAAATACTAAAACGCATGGATACAAAAATTTAAACTACTTTCAAAGTCTCAATTTCAAGTATATTAACTTGTAATTTGTGCATTTATAAATATGAAAATACATAACTATTAAAATAGATCAATATTTTTTCAACTCTCTCAACCTAAAAGAAACAAGAAAAAAAATTTTTTTTTTTCGCTATTTTCGTTTTCACCAACTTTATTTATTTTTAGTTAATTTTAGAAAAAAAAAATTAAAAATCAAGTTGGATAGTTTTGATTATCTTCATTAAATAATTGCAAAATTCGAATTGTAAATTTAAGATAATTTAAATTAAAATATTTATAAATGCACAAATTATAAGTTAATATACTTGTAATTAAGATCAAAGAAAAAAAAAGACGGTATTCATCGAAAAATATTTTAATTTCGTTTTTTTTCTTTTTCAATTTTTTTCCCCTCCTCTACACCCTCTTTTATAAGCAATTTTTCTTTTAGTACTCAAGATGGTACTTTACGAGAAAAAAAAAAGTCATCATCACTTAAACCATATTTAAACCATGAAGAAGAGGTTCTAATTTTTTTTTTTTTTTGTTTTGTTTTATTTAATTTTTGAATGTTTAAATAAAATTTTAAATTTATAAAAGAAAAAATGGATTTTTTTTGATATAAAAAAATTATTTGATGATAGAAATTTAGTTATTCAGTTTTTTTTAATATTAAAATTGCTTTTATCTAAAATTTTCCAATTAATTTTACTCAACCATATTCATATATGCTTCATATTTTTGCAAATATAAACAAAGAAAAAAAACTGAAATATTATTTTTTTTTAAAGAAAAAAAAAACGAACAATTTGAACATTATTATCATTTTTTTGATGCTAACAGAGTAATGCTCAAAATTTTCTCAATTTATTTATTAAACAAACAATTTGTTTACCATATTACCCATCCTTTAATTATTATTTATTTCTAATAATTTGCAATTATTATTCAAAAAAAAAATTCTTTTAATATTATTTAAAATTTCGAAAATTTTTTTTTATTGTAATTAAAATTTTTTTTACTGTAATTTTAAACCAAAATTACTGTAATTTAAATGATATACGTGTTATTACTATTGTTGTTATTGTTATTACTATTATTTATCATCATCATTATCGTTATTATTATTGTTATTACTTTTGATTATCATTATTACTATTACTGTTATTATTATTGTCGTTATTATTACTATAATTTTATTATTATAATCATCAATTATTAATTATTATTATCATTATTAAATTATCATTATCAGTATTAATTATTATTGGCTTCATTGCTCACTATTATTATCAACTATTTATTTTCTCTTTTTCTTGATATGATGATTCTTAATGATAACAAAACTGTATGTTACAAATACAAAGAATTAAGTTATATCTATAATATATAGCTATAAAATTTTGATATGATAATTCTTATTGTTAAATAACTATATTATAGATATATCCAGGAATCTCAAAGGTAATCAATTAAAAAAAAAAAAAAAAAAAACTAATTTTAACCTATAACCTTAATCAATCCTATAAAATCTGTAATCTTATTCAAAAAAACTAACTTATAGCCTTATCCATTTCAAAAAAAAAAGTAAATTTTAACTTATTCATTAATTTTGCCATCAGTGAAATTTTTTTTTTAAATAAATAATATTTATTTTGCATCGAAGATATTCTCATCTTATCAACAATAACATCATATCAGCAAAAATTAATCTCTATTCTTTTTTTTCTTTTTTCACAATACAAACATGAATTTTAGCACCAAATAAATTCATCAAAACTCTTCTAAAATGATTAAAATTGTTTTTTTTTTGCATGGGAGAAAAATTTCATCCTATCATTATGAAATCATCATATCAGATCTTTGTTTTTTTTTTTTTTTATTTTTTATCATTCACATCCTATCATCAATCGTATCATATCAGATCTTTCTTTTTCCTTTTTTTTTTTTCGTTCTTTTCCATTTTCATAATAAAATCATCAGTTTTTATCATACCAAAATAGTTTCATTAAAATGAATAATATTAATTACATTTTGAATAATTTTTTTCTTTTTTTCTTTTCTCACATCAAACTATCATATCAAAAATTGGTCAAATGCATTTGAGGACAAATGTTAAAATCTAAAATTATTGCTTTTTTTTTCATCATTTTTTTCCCCTCCTCTCTTTCTCATTCCCTTTCTCTTTTCTCCCCCCCCTCTCTCTCTCTCTCTCTCTTCTCTTTTTATTTATCCATGAAAATTTTAATTCATTCTCATTTATTTCGATTTTCAATCAAACTCTCTCTCTCTCTCTCTTTCTTCTAATCTTACTTATTCCTCAAAAAATTTATCACTCTCTAATCAATGGTTTGAAAATTAAACTTATATGAGTTTTTTTTTTTTTTTTTTATCCTTCTGATATTATTCCTATTGCAATCCATACTTTTCTAAATAATATGATTTTTTTTTAAAATTCAATCCAAAAGTACATAGCACTCAAAAGATGAAAAAAAAAGAAATAAGAGAAAAGAAAAGAAAAGAAAAAGAAAGAAAGAAAGAAAAGAAAAGAAATTTTTAATCGAAAAGATATATGCATTTAATAGTTTATCCAATTAGAATCGGAAAAATTTTTTTTATTTTCAAATCGTAAATAAATTTTTTTTTAAATAATTAAATTTTATGTAAGTTGATAAGAAATTTTAAAATTTCAAATTCATTAATTATTGTTAAATTTATCACTTTCAATTTCAATCAGTTTTAATTTCAAATTAATTAATTATTGTTAAATATAATCATTCATCGTTTTTGTTTTTGTCTTTTTTTGATTTTCAATATTTGTAATTTTAGAAGCTAGAAATTGAATAATGCTTATTGATTTATAGGAATCAACGGTTATATTTGTAACAGTTTGTGAAGAATTAAATTGGATGGAAAATTTTTTGCAATCACTTTTATCGTATCATCGAACTGATAAATTCAAAATGAAATGATTGAATAATCATTTCAAGAATTAAATCAATGGTAATAGATCAGCTAAATGAAAAAGAGAAATTTCCAATCACTTTTATCGTATCATCGAACTGATAAGTTCAAAATGAAATGATTGAATAATCATTTTAAGAATTAAATTTATTATTAGATCGTAGTTTAGTAATTACTAGTTTAGATCACAGGATTGGTAAGATATACTTGCTATCTTACATTGTTATACTTTGAAAAATTTTCTTTTTTATAATAAAGGAAAAAAATTATTTTAACATTATTTAATAGCTTTTCTCGAGAATTATCTCAATAACTTAAACCTAAATTGTAACGAATCGAAATGCGTTTTTCCATCATTTCAAATCACTGATTCATATTATTTTAGCATAATGTTAAAGGTGATTTTAAATAGAATATTCTAGAACTGTTTAATAAAATTTCAACCAAATAATTTATTTGATTATGATAAAGAATGAATCAAAAGATTTCTTTGCAGTGAACAAAAAAAAGAAAGAAGAAAGAGAAAAAGGAAAAGCTTCCATAATGTTTTGAAAAATTCAATTGAAATAAAAAAAAAGAAAAAATTTTATTATTAACAAAATTGTCGAAGATATAATCTTAATTTTCTTCCTTCTGATTTAACTTATAATTTCATTTTATTTTTTCATTAGCATTTAATATCATATCAATATCTTTTTTAAAATAATATCTGATATAATATTTGTATTTTATAAAAGTTTTTTTTGATACTGTAATTCAGTGTCATTTAATATCACATCAATATCTGTTCTAAAATAGTGTCAACTGATATCAACTGATATAATGATTAGTATTTTGCTACTATTTTTTTTAAACTAAATAGATGAAATTAAAGTGAAATAATAATAAAAATAGTTAATAAGCTTTCTTTCCATTTCACTAATTACTGAATACGTGAGAATTAAGTAATTAAGAATTAACTAAAGAATTTACGTGAAAATTAACTTTAAAATTAACCTTAATACTTTTTTGTTAATTTCAATATTTGATTTTGTTTTTTCTTTTTTTGTAACTTAGCCATTTTAATTATTAATTTTATAATCTACGAAAAAGAAAATGATATGAGCTGTAAGTTATCATAAGTTACCTTTTACAAACAGATTAAAGAAAAGAGAGAAGGAGAAAAAGCAAGAGAGAGAGAGAGAGAGAAAAGGGAAAAAAATAGATTTTTTTTTCTTGCTTTATTGTGATAATTTACAAAAAAAAAAAAAAGAAAAAGCATTTGGCAAAAGAATCTGTGCAAAAGATATGTCTCATATTATTATTATTATATTCATTTTTTTTTATTAAAATCAAATTCTTCATTTCTTTCAGTGTTAATAATTTTCAGAAAACCTGTTATTCGATCCAAATTCACATTTATTATTGTAGAAAAAAAAAAACAGTTCGTACAGTAATTTTTTCATTTTTAATAAAATTATTATAATTTCAAAATGTAAATGTACGGTAAATAATTCGTACAGTAAATTTTTTTTTCATTCAATAATTAATATAATTTTTCACGAAAAAAAAAACCTAGTATAGTAATAATAAATCATATTGAATATTGTTGAAATATGATTATAATGCAAAATTAATTGTTAAATTAATTAAATAATTAATTTTTATAACAAAATTAATTAATTGTTATATCATAGATTTACATTATTTATGTGATAAAAGTTATTTTAAATGTAGAAATTGAAAAATGATTTGTTTAATTTTCAGCTTGAATTTGGCTCAAGTAATTTACGGTCAAAAAAAAATATATTCCGGAAGTTCCGATGATCGTGGAAGTTTTCTTGGATTGACATTGAACGTCCATTGTTTTCCTGATTCCACCACTTACGCATTGTTATAGAAAAGAATTCACAATCGGATTATAGCCTGAGAGTAAACGAAGAAAGATAATTGCTAAGCGAAAATGAAATCACAATAATAAGCATACTTAAATTAGCAAATATCAAATTCACCGTTTAATTATCGATATCAATTCATAAGTTTTTTTAAAAAGTTATTTAAATATTTAAAAAAATTTCAGTTATCAATTATACGAGTTGCATCGTAGTAGTAGTAGTAATAATAGTAATAATAGAAATGATAATAATACGAGTAACAATATTACGAGTAAGGATAATACTAATAATAATAATAATAATACGAATAATAGTAGTAAGAATAATAAGAGCACGAATAATAATAGTACGAATAACAATATTAAGAGTAACAATAATGTAAATAATAATAATAATACAAATAATAATAATAATAATGATAAAAGCAATAATAATAAATAATAATAGTAATAGTAATAATAATAATAATCATTAGTAATAATTAATAATAGCAATAACGATAACGTAACAATAGTGATAGCAATAATTAATAATAATTTCAATGGTTTAATAATCATGATACCATAATAACGAATATCTCACGTAACCAAATTCAAATGATTTAAAAAATTGTTTCTTCTATCAGTGAAGGAAATGGTATTATGCAATTTTTACTATGCGCAATTTATTCGTCATATTTTTCATCATCTTACTTTTTATTTATCCTTTGATTTGCTCAATTCCTTCTCCTTTTAATTGTCAATTTTAATTCAATTTTTCAATTTGATATTTATCAATTGAATTAAATTTTATCAGTATAAATGATAAGTGGGATTAATCATGATAATTAATAAATCTCTTTTCTTTTCTTGATATTTTATTGTTGTAAAATAACCATTTAAAATGAATAATCGATATATTTTGCATTGCAATGTTACATGAGAGTATGTAATCAAATTAAAATAATTAAATTTGTTTATCAATTTATTCATTTTGCTCATGCAAATAGATATTCACTTATTAGCAGCTTCTTAAAAAATTCCTCATTTTTTTTCCTCTTATTCCTTTTTCTTTCATTCAAACCTTTTTTCGTTTTTCGCTGTTATTGTAAAATTTTAGTTTCATTTCAAATTTCTATTTTATTCCAAAATGAAATGATAATTTGTGATAAAACTTTGATGAAAAAAAGAAATCAGTAATAATTATATCATTGAATGATTATATTTATCAATTTATACAAATATTAATTTTCATTTGATTGAATTTTTTTGTGTTTCTTTTTTTTTTCTGTTTTTAATTTTTTAAGAATGAAAAAAAAAAAAACGAAGAAATAGACGATGAAGATAAAGATCGATCCATTTCTTTCTGGATTTTAATTCCGTATTTCGACCTTCGGATTAATGATGCGTTTGAATTTTGCACCGTGTGAAATATTATTATGATTTTTATTCATGTTCATTATGAATTTTCTTTTTCTTCGTTCTTGTTTTTTTTTTTCTTTTTTTTTTTCAAGTGAAAAATAAAAAGGACGAGAGAGAGAGAGAGAGAGAGAGAGAGAGAGAGAAGGAGGAGAAAAAAAATAAAAAAAAAGATATTTCAAGACAAACGAGAATTGATATATATATATATATGACGAAAAAGGTGGACAATCAATTGAATCTGTAAAAATCCTCTAATCACTTATCAAATTATGACAACAACGAAAAAAGGAATGTTATGGAACGATTTGGAAGGTATTTGGACACCTCTTATTGTGTCTGAATTAACTGATGGAAATAGTAATTTTCAACAACAACATATTAAATTCCTTCCAGAATCAAAATTTCCAAGATTTCATAGTAATAACAACGTTGGTAATTTATCGGAAGCAACAATTACTGCAAATAATGATGATGATACAATGGAATGTGATCATACATATGATAATCTATCATATCATAGCGCACAGATAAAATCATTGGATGTTGATAATAATTCATATACGGAGGAGCTATCATCATATCGTGGAAATGATATCGAATTAGCAGTAACGGAGAGTACCACAGGTGTATTGAAATATGATAAATCACAACGTCCACTATTTGCTGTTGGTTAGTTATTTGTTTCAAAAAAAAAAAAAAAATTAAAGATAATTGATTCTAATTTAAGCATTACTATAATATAATTTAATAGAAAGTATAAGTAATATCATTTAAACAGTTATTTCTAATTTAGGCATTACTATAATATAATTTAATAGAAAGTATGAGTAATATCATTTAAACAGTTATTTCTAATTTAGGCATTACTATAATATAATTTAATAGAAAGTATAAGTAATATCATTTAAACAGTTATATCATATTTCAGATTGATTTTTATCTTAGTTATATATATAATGAATCAGTAGCGATATAAAAGTTATATTAGTTATAATTGTTTAAGTTATAATTGTATACTCTATATTAAATTAGTGCATGAATTAATATAACTAATATAATCTATTCTAATTAAGCAATTTAATTTTAAAGTTTATTTTCAATAATAAAAGGATGAAATGATTCCAATCGTATTTAATCAAATTTAGCGAAATTTCATTAAGAATTTCAGGTTAATCTTTATCTTAGTTATATAAATTACAATGAATCTGTAGCGATATAAATATAAAAAAAAAAATTTCATTTCGATATTTAACTATAACCTGAATATAACCTGATTTTATTAACATTGACGATAATGAATGGAATTTAATCTATTTCAATATCATAATATATCATTTATCATAATCATAAATCAATATCATAATATTAATTCAATTCTCAAATGATAAAATTTCAAAAGTGATTAAGTGAAAAATAAATTAGTGTACCTAGATGAGTGTTCATTATAGTGATATTCTGAACATTTTAAAGAAATAAGACGCTCATAATTGCTAATAATTAAGATTTAACTAAATTTAAAATAATTTTACAACCGATATTTTAATCCATTTTAATATCATTCACATTACATTTTAACTTTCAATCTTTGTCTTTCTTCCCCTTATCTTTAACAATTTTAACAATTTTAATCGTATCAATCTCAATAAATTTATTAATACTTTACTTTTTACTTCCTTATTATTACCGATTTTACTTTTTACTTTTTTATTATTACTGATAAAATGATAAACATCTTACTTTTTACTTTTTTATTATTACTGATAAAATGATAAACATCTTACTTTTTACTTTTTTATCATTACTGATAAAATGATAAACATCTTACTTTTTACTTTTTTATCATTACTGATAAAATGATAAACATCTTACTTTTTACTTTTTTATTATTACTGATAAAATGATAAACATCTTACTTTTTGCTTTTTTATCATTACTGATAAAATGATAAATATCTTACTTTTTACTTTCTTATTATTACTGATAAAATGATAAATACCTTACTTTTTACTTTTTTATTTTTACTGATAAAATGATAAATATCTTACTTTTTACTTTTTTGTTGTTACTGATAAAATGATAAATATCTTACTTTTTACTTTTTTGTTATTACTGATAAAATGATAAATACTTTATTAATATTACTTAAAACAAAAAGCGTTTTTCTCGTTCATAAATTCCTTCCTCTACAATTTGTTTTTCCCTCCCCAGAACATATATGTATATAATTTGTAGATAATCATTGGATCAAATATTTTATCATCCAAAAAATGCTTATGCATTACTGTAGTAAAGCTGGTTCTCACGCTAATTAAATGCATCATCGCGTATAATTCCATAAACTTTTATATAATGCAATCAACATTGATATTACTTTTTACGGTAGAAAACAGGTTAGCATAAAAATGAAAAAATAAGCTAAAGCTAAATGATTTGAAGGAAGCGAATTAATGTAATTACAATTTTTAATTTTTACTTAAATATTTCCATTTTATTATTTACTCATTTATATTCGATTATATTCAGTTAAAGTTTAAATTTGTCCATTTGTATCTTTTCTTGATCATATTATTGATAGTAGATATTTGTTCATTTTTGATCTCATTGATCATATTGATTGATATCAAATCAGATAATACTTGTGTAATATAAGAGAATATCAACTGAATACCTTTAGTGAACGGAAATAAAATTTTAAATTGAATACTTCTAATTTAAATTAAATACTTCTAAAAAATATTAAGAATGTTAATTAAGAATTAAGAAAATTAAGAAATTAATTAAGAATATTAAAGGAATATTGATTAAAAAAATTTCTCAAATATAAATTTATCTTTTCAAGAGTAAACTCATTACTAATATATTATATTGTTAGAAGTTAGCTAATAATGATCACTTTTTCTATTCAAAAAGTTTATTAATAAATAATTGTTGATAAATACAAATAAACAATTCATAGTTATCAGATAATAATTTATAATGTAAGAGAAATTTTAAGCAAAAAAAAAAGTTTCCGTTTCAAAAAGTTTAATTGTTATTAAAAAAAAATTCCTATTTTAAAAAGTTTAATTTTAATTTTTATTTTTTATCAAGAAAAAAAAACGCGAAAGAAATTTGAATTATTTTTGCACGTTAATTGACGAATTAATAATGAGTTTACTCTTGAGAAGACAAACTTATATTTGAGAAATTTTTCGAAATAATTTAATTCCATTAAATTCGGTTTTATTTTTGTACGTTAATTAACAATACCTGTAATTAATGAAATAATTCCTCTTTTAAAAATTCATTAATTTATTTAATAAAAATCAGTTAGTATAACAAATTTTCCATTTTTAAATTTATATTTACATGAAATAGTTAATAATTTATTTCATTTCAAAAGTACTTATATGAATTCTTTTTTTTTTTCAACTGATCAAAATTCCGAAAACATACAAAGTAAAAATAAATGAATTGAGTTAAAAAAGAATGCTTTAGTATTTAGAAAATTAAAAAGGGAAAAAAAAGGTAAATAAAAGTTAGCTAACAATGCTAGCTTTTTTCCCATCTAAAACGTTTAATAAAGAGAGAGAGAGAGAGAGAGAGAGAGAAACGAAAGAGGACTTAATGTTAAGTAAGCGAGCTAAAAAATAAAAGTTAAACTTATACAATAAGTTTAAATAATGTCATTTAATGGTTGTTCTTTTTTTTTTTATTTTTCTTTTATTGCAACTTTTTTTTTTCTGATAAAAATATTGCTTAAAATATATTTTAATTTTCAAAACATATTAAATTAGCAATGCTTTTCAAGCAGTAATTCATCAATTACATTGAAATAAATGTTTTTTCTTTTATTTACTCAATAGTTTAATTGTTTGAGCAATAATTGTTTAGTTGTTTAACAAGCAAATACTGATAAGGTGATAAAATTTTCATTTAATATCTTCTCTACTTTATCAATTTTTTTTCTCTGAATCAATAATAGGTTAATATTTACCGAATTTGAACCTTTAAACACACACACACACACACACACACACACACACACACACACACACACACACACACACATACACACACATACATACATACACACACACACACGCAAGTGTAGAATATACATTTCTTATTGTTAAAAAATGTTATCCATAGAAAAAGCATATACTATAGACTAACCAAGTTTTTGTAAAATTTCTAAATTTCAAAAAAAATTTGAAAAACTGGAACTATACATTCTAAGGCTACTAATGTGAGAAGAGTGTAATGATGAATATTAATTTATATTGTATTTGAAGAAAGGAAAAAAAAGAGAGAATAGAAAAAAGATAAGCGTTATAAAAAGAGAAAATGTTTTCATCACCTCTTCCATTTTGTCTGGTTTTTATTTTTGTATTTTTTTGTTTTTTGGTAAGAAAGAAATTCAGAAGGAATACTGTACAAAGTAACAAACTAATAAGGAAACATAGAAAATTACTGTCGTAAAAAAAGTTTTGATTTCTCGAGAATTAATAACTGAGTCTAATAACTTGTTAAAAAGAACACAAGATGTGATCGCAAATAACGTCAATAGACATTCAGTTATTAATTTCAACTCACTTCTATTTCAGGGAGTTCTTGAAATCCGAAGAAATCGATGGATAGAATTTTCATGAAATCAGAAGGAAGAGAAGAAAATGGAAAGTAAAAAAAATAACGGAGTAATATAAGAAGTAACATAAGGAATATGAAAAAAAATAGCCAAGAAAAACAATGGATGTATCATAATTTTTCACCGAATTTCTAAACCATTTATTTCAGGTAGCTGACGGGTTACTGAGTTGAG
The DNA here is from genome assembly GCA_013365365.1 of Cruorifilaria tuberocauda. Lineage (NCBI taxonomy): Eukaryota > Metazoa > Nematoda > Chromadorea > Rhabditida > Onchocercidae > Cruorifilaria > Cruorifilaria tuberocauda. The sequence continues at coordinate 48,248 of JABVXU010000316.1, forward strand.
CAAAAACCGGCAAACGTCCGGAAGATGCGCAAGTTACAGCACCTTCACTTACTGTTTTCGTAATAATTGCTTTCTTTTTTTTCTTCTCATCAATTGTCAGCTCCAGCAAATCATTGAATAGTGTCGAATCAAGTAATGGTTGTGTAATGAGAGGTGTCGCTCGAGCAGTAGTCGATATCGCTGATGCTGATGGCCAGTTTAAATGATACACCTGAACAAGAATGGGAATTTCATTTTCACATTGAATTTTTATAACCGAAAATGGGTAATTATCCACGGTTCCACAACAGAATTTGATTATACTTACTAATCAATTTGTTTCTAATATCTGTTAATTTCACTTCGTCTAATGCACTTCAAACATTAAATGATCAACAATGAACAAATAATCTAATCCACAACTCTGATGTCACAGTCATAGTGTTAAAAGTCACAGATTAAATCCATCACGACGATTAAAGCTGCTCTTTAAATTAAACAAAGCCTTTGTGCTCTCTAATACTATACTGCGTGATTTAAAATAACTTACCCATTACACAGTAGAAAGTTTAATGAATTTCTGGGATTGTGATTTTTTAAATTAAAATTACAATTCTAATATTGATTAGTAGTCTATTTCATCACTAAAAAATTGAGTAGAAGATTTTATGGTTCCAAATCCTAAACTCATTGAATGATCCGTATCGCTCTATACATTCCAACTCATAGAAATTCAGTGGGAGAAATTGGAGAAACGTCCCATCTGTTATTAAGAAATGACAGCCACAAAGCTAAATGTATGAAACCCTTAATCGAACCATAAAACTTGCATTATTGTTGAATTTTGCACCAAAAGCACTCCAACCATTGGTGGCGATAATAGAGCCCGTATTTTCGTCGAAATCCAAACTTGGACTACCGGAACCGATAGAGCTATCGCTACTGGAACCAGCAGAACTCGAAGCTGGAGAATCACCCATTGAATTACAATAAGGTTGCCAGATCCCAAATGTTAATGTTGTGGTAGCTGTTGTTGTAGAGGTTATTATTGTTGCTGTACCGTTGATGTCACTACCATCGCTACTACCATTCACCTTATTGCTCCCATTGCTTCAAATGGATATTTCATTGAATATCACGCAAGATGATTTATCCGATCAACACGTCAATTAAAAGCAAGAATTTTGAATCTGAATATTCTTAAATATCATTAAATATCGTAATTTCTTTTATAATATTATAAATCTTATATTTTTCCATCATTTCTAACATCAAGTAAGACTAAAAGAATAATTCAAGTATTTTTTATTTATTACTTGTAATTTAGTGTTTATATGTCTAGCTTCAAGTTTACATTCGATTTATTTTGAGTCATCCAATCTGCGCTTATTGTTTGATAACTTCTAGTTTGCATTTATCATCTAAAACTTCGAATTGACGGAACGGCGAAATCTAACTTACCAGTTAATTTGGTTACGACGAGTTTGCGACAAAGAATGTGGCTGTTCTTCGTTGTGGATGAAATTGCATCTCGGTCCATATGGACAGTAGCCAACTTGGTGAAAAGGTTGACAGAATTCGGTTTTATATTTGGGATGCCTCGAAACTGGCCTTCTTTCCTCTTCACCATGTGCATATTGACATCTGCAACAATCAGTTCCTAGCAAAGTTTGAATTTCAAGCGCAGAACGAAATTAAATTTCTTGCAAAACATTTTGCAATTTATTCAGCTCATTGGAATACTTCAGAAACAAATTTATACAAAAAAACCAATAATTCTTTTAAATTTAATGTATAACTATTAAAAATTCATCCGACTTCATATTAAAATTAGTGATTCCTGTAATTTAATGGAGCTGTATCAAATTGAATAATTAGTACTTGCTAAATTCAACTCATCAATATGCCATATAAAATAAAAACCAAACAGTTTCAACAGTAAGTATCCAATTTACTGATACAAGATTGGTAGTTGTCTGCATTTCTATCACTACTACATTTTTATTACATCCAGAAATTTTCAAATATTACTGATAAAATTTCTCTAATTGCTAATAATAGAAAATGTAGCATACAAATATCTTTCATTTTTTGATAAGAGTTGATCGTTAACAAAAATGAGATTATGCAAGGGAAAATTATCAAAATCCATCACTGTGAACATCTTTTTTCCCTCTTCTATCTTGTAAAAGGAATTTCAATGGTTTCTATATTATTATACTTGTGGAATAGCAGAAAGGAAGTAAAATTTCATTACGTAAAAAAAAACTCTTTCAATGCAGGAATAAAATTGCCGCACTTTTAACCTGAAAAGCTTTGATGTTATTATCTATCCACACAATCTAATAATTAACAATAGTGGATAATTAAAATAGCGAATGATAAATACCAATAAAAAAAATAGTAAATGATAATAAAGAAACAATATAATTGGTGATAATATCAATAACAATAATTATGATAATTAATAACAGTAACAATATTAATAATAATAATAATAATAAGTAATAATAACAATGATAATACCAATAATAATAGTAATAGCAACAGTAACAGTGATAACGGTGATAATAACAATTTATCCATACTTACATGTATTAACATATTTTTTTTCTCTTCTCTCTTTCTTTTTTTCATTGATAGCATTTCTTTCCTCTTTCTACTGTGAACAAATATCAAATGAGGAAAATCATAAAACGTAAAATGGCGGAAAATCTAAAACCACCGAACTGCACGCTAACCTATCTCCTATTACTTTCCCATTTATAGATGCAACTAACGCCACGCCAATATTATCTTTTCTAATTCAAATCAAAAATGCCATAATTATATCTCTTTCAATTTACTAACAGTTTTACCTAGTAACTCAAAAATAGCACAAAATTTAACAGGACCACAAAATTTTATCAATGATCTCTTCGTAAAGTAAATGTTAGCTCTTAAAATTTGTGCTTAAAGAGGTCATTACTCGTTCTAATTCATGAATTAATTTAGCTCATTCACAAGTAACAAAATTAATAAGATCATAACACGTTGTTGAGATAATCTCTTTCTAAAATCAACCAATCAATGCATGCTCACCTTTCAGCAAAGTTTCTCAATATTATTTTATATGCAATTTTAATACCAATATTGCAAAGCTTCCTCTCATTTCCTCATTTCATTCTTTTCGATTCATTTTTTATTGGATACCAATTCAGGGAATCAGAATTAAATCTCATTGCATTCTATATGACAACTGATCAGCTGATAACACAATTCATATATTCTTATACTCTGTTTTAAAGATCAAAAACAAAAAGCTTTCCTCATCTCTCTCCTTATTTCTAAGTTTTTTCATCATTTGTAATTTAATTTCGTTAACTTTCAGCTCAACTTTTCCAATGATAAATCAAAAAAATGGTTTCATTACTCGTTTGTTTAGATTGTTTTGATGAAATAATAAGCTAAAAGTCAGAGTGAGTAATTGTATACTATTACGATTTGCAAAATTTGCATTTAAGCATCAATATTCTCAGATTATCTTTGTATGCTGTCACTTCATGCAGCTTGAATTCCTAAATCAAAAAACCGATGAAATGTTATGGCGGACAAAATTTATGGAAAATTTCATCAGATGTAATAATCTTCACTCCAATACAACTCAAAATCAAACAAATATACCATCATACTCTACACAACAGAAAGGATAAAGAAGTGACATGAAAAAAAAGTGAAAGAGAAAACTTACTTATCACCATAATTACACCGCCCACAATCCATCCATGTTCGACAGAGCTCAGTTTTATACAATTTCGAGTTTTTGGGATGTGATGGTGTTACCGTTTGCACATTCTTCCCTGAAATTCATTAATTAATTCATTCATCTACATAACCTTTCCAATTAAACTGACCACAAACGGTCACTTCGGAGGAAGATCCCAATGCATTCAACGAAATTAAAAGTTATAAGATAAACTTTCCACTTAAAATGTTCTACCGCCGAAGCAATTCATTCAGATAAGTAACCTCTGATATACGAAGTATGAGAAAATATTATTTGATTGCCAAAACGATCAGATCATGCAAGTTTCGAAATGACTGAATAAGAAAAAGATTTTATGAAAGCTAATCTAGAAATAATGAAATTCAAAATTGGGACAAGCAAAATTTTTCAAATGGCAATAATTACTCAATTATCAGTGTGATACTAAAACGGTCATTTTGTTTATATTTACGTGGATGCATTTGTTCTACCGCTGGACACAACACTTTCATGACTTCAATCGACTAAACATCAACCGGATTAGTCAATTAAATGCTGATATGCAACAATTGAAATTAATCCACAATATCAGCTAAACCTTACTCAAGAAATGACATTGAAAAGTTTAGCAGATTTCCATATATTACGCATAAACGACATTATAACTTTCCTTTACAATTCATAACAGCTAACTTTTGAATCATTTACTTGACATCAATGGTTGATCGATATTGAATAAATCATTTGCAAACTTTTTAACAGTTGATGCTTCTCATCATGACTTTAAAAATGAAGCGAAGAAGGGGTTTAACCTGATTTAACCTAAAAACAATGCAATTAAGAAAAAGGGAATAACCTAACCTGAACCACATGTTGATGTTGGGGAAGTTGAAATATCATTCATCAATTTACATGTACGGCGAATATTCTGACCAGATCGAGCTGAAGCTATCGGCGGCATATATATGCTGCAAAAAATTATCATTGTTATCACTTCAAGGAATGATTTATAGGAATATTTTTAAAAAAGAACTTTAATTCTGCATTTTTAGAACTCTCAAAATATAAAATAGCACCATTCATAATTACTTATTAATAAGAGTAAAATAACAGTAGAAAAGATTAAGTTCTTTTCATCTGTTAAAATACTCTGTAAATTATTATACAATTCTTTCAAAAAAGAAGCTTGCCTATGAACTTTTTACTTTTCCATTAAATTTCCAATTCTTTCACTCTTCCTGTCTGAGTTTTCAGAAATTAGAATTGACAACTGTCTATTTATGAAATCATTTAGGTAAGCTACATAATCAAGCTGTCTATTAAACGACTAAAATGATAAAAGAAAGAAGAAATATCCTTATCAACTTTTAGTATCATCTTCAACTCTTTTACTCAGGCGGCTCCACAGGGATGTAAATAGATATTCTGATGTTTCACATGCCAATCACAAGAAATTATCCGATATTTTTCCTCTCTGTAAAATGCTCCATTTAAATCTCATTTTCAAGTTTCGTTTTTTAACACTGAAGAGAGAGAGTGGTAGGGAAAGCAAATTTGAAAATGAAAGCAACCAATGACCATATTTAACGCTAATTTAACAATGATAATTAATAATAATAATAATATAATAAGAGTAGCAGAAATAATATACCAAACATTTCATCCTACACATTACTAAAATTAAAAATAGCAATGGATCAATCAATAATTTAGTTTACAAGTTATTCGAAAGAGTTACTTCTTTTCTAGCCATTTTCTAAATATGAGTTTTATAACTGTAGAAGGGAAGAATACTACAAAAATATAAAGAGTAACAAGTGAGGATTTGACGAGAAGCAAAAAAAGATCAAAAGGAGAGGAAGAAGGAAAGAGAAGAAAGGAGGGAAGCTTTTCTACTCTTAATTCTAATTAATTTTGCTAAGCACAACTTGATTTGTATGCATGATGAGGATTCGAAGGAGGGAGAGAGAGGGAGAGAAAGTGGTGAAGAAATTGTTTCCTTCCAAATTCCTGATTAATTCTCAGTATCAACTAACTAAGATTATTAAGAGTTAATTGATTGATATGACCGGATTGAAATATTTGCAGCAGCGTCCTGCGAGATATTCATGAATGTTACACTTTCATCGAATAACTCTCTTCCAGTTTGTATAGGAAACATTTCTCTCATTACAGAATATTCATTTTCCTATCTTTCACTCTCATTTACAACTTCGAAATTCTTTTCCGGCTGTTGATCAAAGATAAGTAAAAATTAGCAAATCTTTTATAATCCTCATTATCATCTTTCCTATCTTTCCCTTTACTTCATATTTCTTACATCAAATACACTGAACATCATTTCTATAAGGTAAATAATATGAACAGTCATTAACGAAAAAAACATTTTTCGTCTTGCAACACTACTTTGTTATTCTTACTTTTCTAAAACTTAAATTCTTCTATTTAAGCAAATCAATTCTGACTGATTAAAGAAACTTCCACTTTTACACCCTGCACCTGAGAAATGGTTACTTTTCAGTTCTCTATTGTTTCATGTAAATTTGCGGATAAAACAGGAGAGCTTCCGCTTTTTCTATATTTTCTTTTTTCCTCTCTCCTTTCGATGTTTGGTTGACAATGAGAAGTTTCTTCCATTAACCTCTGAATGACTTATTTTTTTCGCTTAGCATATCAGAAATCATCATAGTCAGTGATACAATTCAGTATACATCAATATTTCACTCCGACCGTTCACTTTCCCTTTACCACAAAAGGAAACTCCTAAAAACTAATCAGTGAATAAGTTGGAATTAACGGACACATAAGCGTAATCTGTGGAAACAACTTGTATTTCCTTTAAATAAAGGAAAAAGGTTGAAGCAATTAAGAAAAAGATTCCTGCAACCCAAGTCACTTAAATATTACCTTTATATCAAAGGAAGGAATAGTAATGCCGAAAGAGAAAGGAAAGAGAGGAAAAAGCAAATTCATTCTCGAATAATAACACTCCAAATAAGTAACGCCTTTTTTCATCAATTATACAGATAAAGCTGAAGTGCAATTTGATGAGAAGAGAAAAGGCAAAGAAACTGAATATAAGGAACATATGTGACGCAGAAATGGAATCGAACCGAATAGCAAACACCAGAAGTACCGATCCCAATCACCCCCGCACTGCTTAGTGAATCAGAAAAATTCCACAGCAATTCCTCTGTCTCCTCCGGTTTCTCTTCTCGATCTCCGCCTCAAAAAAAGAAAGTATATATAAACATTTTGTCGAACTGCTTCCTTCCGGATTACTACATGCACTTTTATTATCAGTCGGCAGAAGTGGGAATGAAGGGAAAACGATTGTGATAACACTTCAGAAAGTAAAAGTAAATAAAAAAAATCCGGATGATGTGATGGCATTGACGAATGAGTTAACAGTTAATACAAAAATGACGAAGTACAAGAGATTTGTTTAGGAGTACAAAACCTGTTCTTCAATGAAAGAAACTGTACACACACATATCACATGTGTAGTACCATTTCCATGATGATAGTGATAGTAACAGTGAGAGTAGAGTTTTTTACTTGCTTATATTTCACCGATGGCATGATAATGACGACAAGACATAATCTATGATCATTATAACTAATAAAGTTGATTATGAAACTTATATAGTTTCTAGCTTTGAGGTATACAGCTGCTGAAGTGATGGGCAATGCCAGTCTCACAGAAATGATGTGATAGTAGGATTTTTTACTTTTTTTGGAAAGTATAGAATAGTATTAAAATGCAAATAGTAAGTAGCGATAGTGATAACAGTAATGATAGTATTAATAATGATAAGACTTTGTCTCCCAAGGGCATAAAGTAATAAAAATAACAACTAATGATAATGCCAAAAGCACTAGTTACAGCAGAAGCTATGACTTTTATCATTTTATTGCATTTTGAATTATTAATTAATAATAAAATTAATGCCGAAAAAAATCCTTGAGACTTCTGCATAACATCCTTCCAGAACTCAAGTCAATGAGATACTTTTGTGTATGATCACAGTGAGCATCAGTAATAAAGTATGGAATTCCAAATGAAAAGAACAACATTCCCAATGAACCAAATAATATGAAATTCTTCTGATCACTTATCCGAGTGGCAGTAACAGTCCTACCAGTGTGAATGAAGAAAGGAAAGTGACCAGGAACTGTATTGCCTGTATGACCATAATTATCCATAGAATTGTACCGGAAGATGTATCCTTCCACCACTCAAGGTCGAATTCCGTAATTCTGCCAATGGAAATATGCTTCCTAATGATCGAGAAATCACTTTTGCAATTGTAAAAAGAATCTCACGGATAACTTATATGATAACAATCCCTTCTGAATCTGAATTGTCAATTTTTATAAAAAACATTCAGTAACCTTTCTTCCTTTCCCTGTTTCTTTATTTTATCTCATGTTTTACCATGATAGTACTCATTTTTCCCTTCTCCTTATCATGAGATGATTTGGCAAAACTTTTAATCATTCTTAATATAATGCAGTTGTGACATGAATTAAATAAGATTCAGCAAGATGATAAAATGATCATGGATTGCTGTTATCATTTAATATCTATTTTTGACGCTTCCAAATACTACAATACGGTAAATTTTCTCTCTTAATTGAATTAATCGTCGAAATTTACCCACAATTTTGGAACCATCGTCTCATTATACCCATTAAATAACTCGGAGCACTATATCAAATAAATATTAAGCATTATAATGAATTGAAATTCTCATCTTACGAAAGTATTTTATTGATATCAATAATGTCTACAAAAACGTGAAACCGGAAATGTCCACGTATATACTGGAAGAGCGGAACTTCGTTTTACTTATATAACTTGCAGAAATGTTCATCCTCCCTATCTCTAACCAAGGAACCAAAGGAAAGCAAAGGTAGAAGGGAAAATGCTGTTTATATCGATCGAAATTAAAATAAAAAAATTAATTTTAACACCATCTTGTTTACGATTTCCTTTCTCGAACAATAACAGCAATAAACAAACAAAGTAAACAAAACTTGAATGTGATAAAGGGAGAACGTGAAGTTAACGTGAAGAGAAACGTAAACTTCATGAAAGAAGAGAGAAGACATGACTTCAGCATCCGCAAGACGAGTGTAAAGCCCTTCTTTGAAAATAAGATGAGCAGAATATAAAGGGATATAAATAGATGGGGAATTAGGAAGAGAAAGGAAAGGGGAAGATAAGGTAATTGCGGAGATCAAGTTGAGCAGAAGAAAGAAATGGTGAAAAGAGGAGGGATGCGAGGAGGGTGCGGGGAGATGAGTGGGAAAACCAGCAGCAAGTGGTTAGTCTAGAAGGAAAATTCTTCGGCAGTATTTTTTCTGCCGTGCTGTTATCAGTAGACCCCACACCTACCAGTGTTAACAGATGAGGAGAGGAAGGCAGGTGTGATAAGAAAAGGATGAGGGAGTCTGAAGATGCATGTGGTAGTGGTGCTGATATTTCACCTGTGAGTGAAGTAGTACGTGGGAATCGTCCCTCAAAGCTCCACTGGACCTGAATTGACTTCAAGTGGTCTGCCGAGCATCGGGTTACCTTATCAGTGGGAAACAGATCTTTCCAACGCATATCCTGATATGAAGTATGGAAGCAAGCGGTCTCACCTCCTACATAACAGTCAGCGGTGACTTGTGAACATATAGTAAAGCCATTTCTTACATTTGTAAATTTAACTTTATTATAACATGAAAATATGGCAGGTAATGAATGAAGTTTTTGCTACAATGATAATATAAACGATTAAATATGAAGCGAAATTTCTTATAAAATGAATTAGAGACAAAGAAAGACAAATTTATTTTTCTCTTTTTGACTGACAAATGATCGATCGATCGATCAACCGTTCATTAAATTGGTTAGTTAATCGCATATGAACAGAAATTTTCATTTTGTTCACTTAACTAATTTCGATCGAATCGATCGCTGTATCAGTTCTTTCAATCAATGGGTCCGAACTGAATATCAGAAATCATTTTTTCCAATAATTACTTCTGTCCATTCTTGACAAATATTTGACCTATCGGTTTTTCATGCTAATCAATCAGTAATGTTAGAATTGAATACCGGAAAGTATCAACAAGAGGATGATACGAGAAGAGGATAAAATGAAAAAAGGAGTAAGCTCCTTGGAGTAAACAACACAGAAGCAGCTAACTCCGACAGACCGTACGTGAGAAAATACGGAGAGGGTGGGTACATTTCTCTTCTTTTTTTTGTTCATTTGCTCTAATCAAATCACTCATAATTACCCACACCCACACACGTATGTGACTTCCGTTGGCATTTCATATATGCTTCAAAATATTTCGCGCATCAATAACTGTACGTGAAGTGAGGATTTAGTGGATAAAAGGTCGCATGAAATTTTACATTAACAATATTTCCATGTGTTGGACGTACAGGTTCAAACGTATTGCCGTGAGATATTCTTCCCCTTACGCATCCAAGAATAAGCTTATATATTAATGAGCATAATAAAAATGTCTACAGTATTCGAGATAATTAGTATATAAGGGAAATACCCATCAATGAATATACCGTAACCAAATGTAAATTAAGTCAAGTCTCACGTATGAAACGTAACAAAGTAACGTAAATGGAAACTTTCAAATCTGTTAATAAATTATGTAACAATGACCCAATTTTTGATGAAGCAAAAGCTGTCAATATCGAAAAAAATTTGATTCCGGAAATATGCATTGAAACAGAGATTCAAGTACCGCATCGTCCTAAAGGATTAGCCGAAAGATAAACAAATAATTCCAAATTTCTTTCAATATAAGCAATCAGAATTACCTAATGATGGCTGGAATTCAAATGATTCTGAATTCTGGTGAAATCGTTGGGTTTCAAGGGAATCATTTCTTGAACTTTTTGTTTATGTGTTAAACAACAGTTATTTATGTCCATGCGGTTGCCCTGTTAGCGTAATCCAATGGCGCATTTGTCTCAGATTATTATAGTTGCTTCTCATCTAATATAATTTCTTCAATCGCTGAGTTGAACTGTATTGAAACGTGGTAATGCTGCAAATTCTTACCTGCAAAAGGACGTTTCAAGCAGAGATAACCGAGAAGTAGAGACGTTACGCAAGGTGATGCTCGAATGAAAGCAGAAGTTAACGTTATACGACTCTTCGTTGGTTGGTTACACGAGAATCAGACCAACATCGCAACATATCCCATGAATCAGATAGCAAATTATTCGACTGCAAGTCATCTTAAATTGAATCTTTTAGTCTAATGATCATATGAGGTAGAAGGGAGTTGATTGATTGGGTATCTCCGCCCTTACCAGAATCCGGATCGAGGGTAGGATGCTTCCACGTATAAACCGGAGATGATATAGTTAAGCAGAATAAATTAGGAAGAAGAAAGAAGAGAGAAGAAGGAGAGGGAGAGAAAGATAAATTCAGGGGAAGATTAATTGAGAAAGGAGTATAACTCGACCCCTCATCTATCCATCCACCCGCCCAGATATTCAGTAATTCCTAAGAGGTTTTGGATTTGGGTGGGTTAAGGTGTTACGGTAGTTTAGGTAATAAACAATAACAATAACAATAATATCATGTTTATATTTAAATGTTGCGGTAAGAGATGGTTCCAAAATGAAAGAATTTCGAGATGGGTGGATGAATGTGGGAGGGAAAGTCATTAATGATGACCCGTTTTTCGGTAAACAAGGTATATGGTAGCTTGAAAATGAAATGTTACATTTCATTTTCAAGCTATCCTATAGAATTTGCTAATAATGGATTTAATGAAGTAAATGAAAGGGAAGAGTTTGAATTGAAGGGACCGTTACATTCAATTTTTCATTTCTTTTCCACTATTTTGGCTGTTACTATGAAATTGGAAGTTCTAAAACAATTTTTTCATTCTTTTCTTCCTTATTTTTTATTAAAGAACAGAATAATTTAAATTTACGGAAATATTAGAAAAGGTAAAAATGAACGGAAAAAGGTTAGTTATATTATGAAAAAGACGTGGAAAATATTTTATTAATTAAAGTATCACTGATTTTGGAAGTGAAAACTTTTGATGTAATCGAATAATCGACTTACTTTTCGCACTGATATCAAAACGGTAATTTATTAAACTACAGTTAGCATTTCAGTATTAATCATTCTTACTGGTGATCATTCATAGTCAAAGCAAAGCAAAACTGGAGAGGAGAAAAGTGTTCGGGAGAAGATTAAGAGAGGGAAGAAGAAGCATAAAACTTAATCTACATAACAAGCATATAAGTTCTGTATCATACCTGTATACTTTACTGAATGTAGGTAGAGGAGATAAGAAAAGCGAATTATACCACTTACTTAAATGATACCGCCATGGATGATTAAATGAGAGTTTGTATCATCTATCCATACAAAATCTACGAGGAAATGATAAGCATTGTTGATAAAATCAGTATCTTATCTTTTTTAAGCAAGGATCGAAAAAAACGACATTGGCGACAGAAGGAAATCATTCATTCACAATATTATTTATTCATTTATAGAAATAATCAAGTATACAGGGATGATTCATGAAACAGTTGCATTTCGCATATTAAAATGGACCATCATCTACTCTATTGTCAATTAACTAAAACATTTATCACTGGTCAAGTATCTTAATTATTAGTTATGAGTATCCTTGTTGTACCATGAATTACTTAACCATGATTACTTGCTGTGTACTGCTAATTATTAGTCATGAACACAGTCTTGCTGTACCATCAATCACTAATCATAGATATCTTTATTGTATCACTAATCAATTGCCGCAAGCATCGTTAATCATAGCCACAAGCAGTTTGCTGTATCGTTAGCTATTGATCACATCTCAATCGTGGATACCGGTGTTGTATTATCAACGCAGAAACTTTATTGTACCGTCAATTACCACTTCTTACTGCATCATTGATTATTGGCTGAGGATAATCCTCAAAATATTTTCTTCTCCTTTTTTCCTGAACTGATCCGTTTTCCAGTGAACGTAAAGATGAAATCTTTATTTTGAAATTTCGAAAAAAGAGTGAAAAAAACCGGTCGCCAATTGGACTGATAAAAACTAAAGATATGAGGGAGACACGGTGATTACCTTTTCCCCTCTTCTACCTCCCCGCTCTCCCTTCCTCTCCTTCCCGTTTTCCCGTATTCCCCAGTCCATCAAGCATCTCCTTTATTTTCTTTGCATATTAGTTGTTGCAAATAAAAGGGAAAAAGGCTGAAATCACGAGAAAGTACGGAGAGAAAAAAAGAATTAAAAATTTCTAAAGAGATAAAGAGGAGAAGATTTGTGAATGACAGGTAAATGTCCCTTTCTTCAAGCCTCTCTTCTATTCAATACTCAAAAAACCGGCGGTGCATCCACCCATCTTTTTCTTTTCAAAATTAAAAAAGGGAAAACCTGTTCTATCAGATATCACGAAGAAAACGAGGACGAAAAAAAAATTTTCACTTCCCGAGCATGTATTATGATAAGATTTTCCCGGGGAAACGAAGAAAAAAACACTTCATTGAGAGCTTTAAGCTTCATTTAAAATTCAGGATTCATAAGTTACTGCTCCATTTAACTTAATTACACTACACAGGATGATGAAAAAATAAAAAATAGATCTTTTTTTTTCATATCCTTTCTCTTTTTTCATCTCACTTCTCTCTCTCTCTCTCTTTTCCTCCTCTCTCTCTCCTCTTCCCTCTTAGTTTCTGGACATTTGACGAATGCGACCAAAACGATTCCATGCACTTCAAAATTTTCAACAGATAGTCTATATCTTATATAAAGTTCACATAACTTTCTCTGATAACAGTTTCAACTTATCCTAAGCAAAGTATACGCGAGAAATGAAATAACGCAGTGATCTATATATTCATTGGACTCTGTACATGCTTGAAAAGATTAAAATGATAATTTAATGATATGCCTATGTCAAATACTTTAGAGATCTACAGCTCAGTCCCAAAATTTATCAATCTCACAACCACATGAATTATTTATGGTTAGCTTCGGGAAACGCCTAAAATTCATTTTTCCTTTCGTGATATAGTAACAATGATTCTGATACTATAATCAATTCCAAATTTTTGTTCCGTCTAATTCAAAATTCAATTTCCACCTTAGATGTGATTTGCTCCTGTCAATTTTTAATGCCTTTTTTTCAGTAGTAGTAAAAATTAAAAAGATATGGAAAATGAAAGAACATTAACTATAATGTCATTGGGATCTATTTACATATGTACATATCTTAGCAAAAATTTGTAGCGATTACCTTCTTATCACTACCTTTTAACTGATAGCACACTGCGAGACCATTTCTGTGATTACCATTTTCATGATTTCGTTGCTCCTACAATGCCATATTGCTATGTCAACAAAAATAATTATATAGAAGATATCGCATCATTGAAAAGTATAACAATATCGATTGATTTTCTTCCTGAAATTAAACATTGTCATCCAATATATACATATATGTAATAAACGGACTAATTAATGCATCGTTTCCTCATTAATATATTTTTATTAAATGTTTGACGTATTAATATGCCAGACTTTTAACAGGAGTACAGTTCTTGTAGCTCACAACTTTTTCATTTATTCCAAAGAAGAAATATTCTCCGAGGAAATTGAGAGTACGAACTGGTATATTGCCATTCTCATCGGGAAATATCCCTGAGTAATGTTTATGGCGAAAGAAAGAGAACTGGTAGGGAGAGTGAACTGAAGGTGAACCAACGACTGTGACTGTTATTGTGTCCAAGCCCAAACAAAAAGGCTAGAGAGAGATATTCGAATTCGAAAGATAATTTCATTACACATAGTATTACTTGAACTTAAGAAAAACAAATCAATTCTACCCATTCTATGTTAATTCGTTTTCTCGATCACATTATTATTTCCTTTTTCATCGATGATGTTTTTGATTTTCATTGACACAAAGCGATTTCAAATTTATTCTTTTCTTCTCTCTCTCTCCATCTTTTTCCTTTCTTTTCATTAGTTAAAATCATTCCTCTATTATCAAAGCGCATTTGTCAGTTTAAGAAAGTAATGAAATATTTAAATGGATGACGTCATTCAAAGATTACTTCATAATTACGTTAAAAACAAAGTGATGAATCAAGTCTGAATTCAAAATTAATTTCAGTTTCAGCTTCAGTTCAGTTCAGTTCACTCAAAGATTGTAAATGATACGGACACATGACTATAATTTTCTCTTTGCTTTTTTCCAAAGAGAACACTCAACACTTTCAGAAGAAACGGAGAGGGAACCGAAAGAAAGAAAGAAATAAGTATTTAACGGCTCGATTTTAAAAGAAGCATAAAATTATAAGCTTTGAGCTAAAATTGCTAATTTTATGAAATCCGAAATTAAAAATTCCGGAAATTTGGACGGAAAATTGTCGAACTTTATTTATCATAAGGCCTGAAAGCGAATTTATTAGAATTTCAGGAATTTTTTGAGATATTTCATCAAGAGAAGTTATCATCCATCCGATAGGGAAATTTATGTAATCAATTCCTTCTAATAGACTGAACGAAATGAAATAGCAATTAATGAAGAACAAGTGATTTTATCAGTGAGAGGAAGCATTCATTTCTTGATGAACGTTTAGAATTATCTAATCCCAATCCGATTCCGATCTAATTACAATATTCCTAAACAGTATGGAATATTCAATTCTTGTTCTTGTTCTTGTTCTCAAAAACTGACATATCAAATAATATATATGCAATGAAATTTTGCATGAAAATTATTGCAAGAAATTTCAAACTGAATATCTCATTTTTCTCTTCAACAGATCTTAAATGAAATGCGATAACTCTGAATGAGAGAGAAAATAGGTAAAACAAAAGCTCACTCGCTTTATTTGCTTAATTATCAAAGGTATTCAGTCAGAGTTATCTGTTTCCTATTAATTTATGAAATTTCCTATCAGACGGATGATAGACAACTTCTCTTGATGAAACATCTCCAAAAATTCCCGGGATTCGGATAAATTTGCTCTCAAGTTTTGTGGTGAAAATTTTTGAAATGGGACGTAACTGAAAAGGTCAATTTGCAGAAAAAATTTCCGAAAAGGCGCATAATATTTGCTTTTTGATTATATTTTTTCTTTCGTTTATTAATTACTGTTGTGCGAAATTTCCTCAGAGAGAAAGGAAGAAAGGAAGAATTGAGAAAGCATCGGTTGGTGATATTATTGCTATTTGCAAGCAGCTAAATCGTTTTCAAAATTAACCCCATCAAAAAGTGCATAAATGATTGTTTCCGCATATTAGCTAAAATTTAATTTCAAACATTTGTTCAAATTGAATCGAGTTGAACTAAAACCAAATTTGAAACATAAGCCTGCTTCATCAATATGTTAATCGTTCCTCACATTACAAATTTAATCAAGCAAACAAGCAGTTTGTACTAAGGGAATGGGAGAAGGTCAATTTGCAGTTATTACTTCTAGCGCTTCCTTCCGATTTCTCTAAGCCAACGATTGAAACCAATCTTAAATTAAATTCTAAATGCATGCCAATTGCAAATATCATCCATCCATACATAATAATACTTCCACGGAAATCCAGCAAGAACCATTTTAAGCCTCATAAAATGATCCGTTAGGCAGTGCATGAATAATCACATCACTGGCAAATATGTAAATTTTCAACATTAAAATTGAATTCGTTAAAATTTGGATTCCTTTGGGAAAATGGAAAATATATGCAATACACAGTAACTGACAACTATGTCACTTTCTTCTTATGTAAATCAAATCTTCAAAGCATAAATTTTATCACTTCCTCTGCTAAAACCATTGAACAGACATTCCACACTGAAATAATTTAAAGAACTTAATTGAATTAGTTCATGCAAATCATAAGATAAGATAGTCTAAGTGAGCGTCAATTTATTTCATATTAATTTCATTATTTTTATCATGATTCACATCATCATGCAAGCTATTTGTTGTCCTAAAACTTACATTACAAACTGCATTTACAAGCAGATATATGAAATTAAATTTTTTCAAGATATATACTTCAAAACTTGAAAGCTTTTAGCTTCAATTTTCTTCCCCTTTTTGATTTCACAAATGCAGACAATTCCAATTGAAATTTAATTTTTACGATGAAATTCAAATGTGAAAGATTTAATTTTTCAAACTGAAAAGACGGACTTCAAAACTTAAAAAAATATGTAACAATAGAAAATTCCGGAAAGCTTTGCACACTTATAAAAACATTACTTTCTCCAGGAAATGTATTCAATCAGATTGATAAATAAATAAATTACTTTCAAATCAGGTCAGCCGCACTTATATCATGAGAAGTCAGCACTGTAATAATTGATAAAGATGCAAAAGAAAAATTAAAAAAAGAAGGGATTTCTGCCTGATTGACAAGTGCAGAAGACATTCGAGTGAGGAGAAGAGTAAAGATTTCATTTGGAGAATAATAAAAAGTAAAACTTACTGTTTCAGCTGTAATTCACGAGAACAATGCCATGCGGGAAGGCATTAGCAACCATTAAGTTTCTTTTTCATAGGGAAAGAAGCAAACTGCGGAATATCTCAGCACAACATTAGGGCGAGAAGACAAAGTTGCTTAATTATATTAATTTTCATCTGTCATTTCATTTTTGCTGCTTCTCCTCGCCTTTCCAGAAGCCGGTCAGAATGATGGACAGATGGAGCAGAGCTGTGAGTGACTACAGGTGTGTAGATGGGTGATAAGTATGCGATTATGGATGAAGTCACTTCCACCTCCATTTGTGCTAATTTCCATTCATTCCGGATGAGGATGAAATGAAAATTGCATCCGAAACTGCGAGAGACAATCCAACTAATGAATTTCTGTTTATTCAATAGATGTTTACCAAACCTTCGGAGAAAATGATGATGATCACTACGGCATTGATAATCATCGTCATCATCATCATCATCATCATCATCATCATCATC